>JANXIP010000034.1:5007500-5045000 GCA_026167965.1 Cyanocitta stelleri | reverse complement strand
GAAAGACGTGAGCCTGACAGTCCATGAGGCTCAGACCCCAGAGTCCTGCCTCAAATGCAGGCTTAAACCCCTGGAAACATCCTTCACAACAGGACACACTATACCTTATCATTTCTTTTTTTTGTCTCCCTGTGAAGATTATGGTGGTGATGAATTTAGTAGTGGCTGGACCTAAGGCTGATGGAAAACTGTAATAAAAATCTGGTCCTCAGTCACCTGGCTTCCTCCACAATTATAGTTCCTTACAGTGCAGATGCAGGGGCACCATTGTGTCTTTGGGTAGGTGTTCGAGGAAGTGTGACTTCAGAACCAGGGCCCCCCATTTCAGTCAAATATTAAATTAATTGTCAACCTTATTGTTCTCTTACTCAGAACACACAGAAGTGTACATCAAGATTATGTATTTCTCAGTTGCTACAGGGAAGTGCCACTTCATCTGTAATGTTTTTCCACAAATGAGCGAACAGCTCACAGGAAATGCTGTATTTTGAGAGTTTAGCCCAATGCCCAGCCCTGTGTTTTCTATGAATAGACAGGAAGACAGAGTGGATGAGAGTGCCCAGGTTATCAAGTCTACTTCCTAACTATCACGTAAATGATAATATCCCTTCTACAGGCAGATCTAACATTATGTCTGAATACACTACTGTTCTTGCCCCCATTACTCCTACTGGAATCCTCTTCCAGAATCATCTTCAGAATCTTTTTCCAGTTTCATATCTATATTCCATCAAGATCAGATTATAGCCAATTCCTTTTGTGTCAGCATTGCACTTGCACTTAGAAACTGTCCCAGTGCATTTGCTGACAGCAATCACACCCCTTCTGTGCCTCCATTTTGATATGCTAAATCTGCTTTTGTCTCTTCTCACCACACAATGCTTCCCAGCCTCTTCCATCTCACCAGTGCTTCCCTGCACTGTTCCAGTTTAAGTTCCCTCACTGACACCCCATGTACTGGCATTCAGCTTCCCATCTCTGTTAAAATATCTCACCTGACACATCTCAGGGACATTTCTCCTGTTTCTTTGGTGCCTCCGAGCCATCCTTTCATCCGTGTCTACTGCTACCAATGAAGTCACATTGCAACAGAAGTTATCCTTATTTCCTGCGTGTGTGTCCTGATGCTTTTTCTTATTAAATTTCATTCCATGACTCCCATTCCAACCCCCAAGGCCACACACTTTCTTTCCTGTATATTCAGGTTCTCCTTGTTCACTGGCAATGTCTCCAAACTTTGTCAACTCCAACATTTCATTAGCACATTCCTAATTTATGCTCCAAGGTCATTAATGAAAATGTTAAATAAGATGAGTCAGACTGATCCTTGACGAGCTCTGCTAATGAGCCCTTCTCCTGCCCTACGCTTCCCCTCGCACAATCCGTTGCTGTCTCCCCTTTTAGCCATTCCTCACCACTCTCACAAGAAGCCCCATCTCTTCCCACTTAACTAGATGTTTCCCATGTGGCACTTTATCAAGTGCTTCACTGATGTCCAGACAGATTAGATCTCCTGCATTTCCTTTGTCCCAGGAATCTGTTATTTTACCAGAGTGTCATCTCACTTTAGCATGATCTACCTTTTATAAATCCAGCTAGGATTTATCCCAATCACCATAAACTTCCCCATCTTTGTTTTTCTCAAGAACATAACCCAAAGCCTTATAATAATATTGAAGTTGCATCAAGAAGCCTTTAGGTCCCCTGGATTGCTCTTCCAGGCCCAAACCTCTATATCTATTTGCTCTTCAGAGCAGTGCTTTATCACCTGTTTGACATCCCTATTAAAATATTTGCTGTCATTCCCGACTTCTAGCACATCCCAAAGACTGGGGGAACCTCAATTCGCACAGAAGCGTGTGCCTTTTCTAATTATTCCATGAATGCTTTGATTCAACACATTTTAACCTATAAATTACTCATTCACTGTGATTATTCGTTTGAGGATTAGATACCTAAGATTTATTCTTCCCGCACTGCAATGAGCAAACCTAGCACAAATCACGTGGGTTTATTCCCCAAATCATTATTGTGCTCTCAGATTGTCTGCCCTGGCATCAGTGAGCTCCACCTAGAATTGCTTTGTTTGCTCTGTTACAAAGGAATTTAAGATACTGATCTCCACAAACTTATGTTTGAAAGCCAGAAAATTATTTCCTAGGAAATTCCAAGGGATAGGATAGGCAGGGACAGGGAAAGAAGTCCTCTTGGAAAGGTAACATAGAGATCCAGTCAATCACAGAATGACAGCATGATTTGGGTTGGAAGGGACCTTAAAGCTCATCCAGTGCCACCCCCTGCCATGGGCAGGGACACCTTCCACTATCCCAGGTTGCTCAGAGTTCCATCCAACTTGGCTTTGAACACTTCCAGGGATGGGGCATCCAGAGCTTCCCCAGGGAACCTGTGCCAGGGCCTCACCACCCCCACAGGGAAGAATTCCTTCCTGATACCTAATCTAATCCTTCTTGCTTTCAGTTTGAAGCCATTCCCCCCTTAACCTGTCCCTCCAGGTCCTTGTAAATGCTCTCCCTCTGTGTTTCCTGTAGGCTCCTTCAGCCACTTGAAGGCCACAATTAGGTCACCCCAAAGCCTTCTCTTTTCCAGGCTGAACAATCCCAATTCTCTCAGCCTTTCCTCATCGCAGAGGTGCTCCATCCCTCTCATCATCTTCATGGTCCTCTATTCAGACCAGAACTTACTGAAATTTATCTCTACTGTACAGCTCTTTGTTTCTGAACATAAATAGATATTATTATTTTATTCTCATTTCAAAAAATAAAAGGAAGAAATTAATGTTTTTCTCCTTTATCCAAGGGAAGTCAGTCTGGTTTTTCCTTACTCCAGGCAAGCAGGATTGGGATTATCCCAATTTACATTAAACTAGCTTCACCTACAGTCTCACCTTCCTACAGATCATTCATAGCCATACCCTCACCATGGCACTGAGCGTCCCTGTCACACTGTGCACATCAGATGCCACCTCTGTCACAGCAGAGACTGTGCCACTTCCCAGGTGAGAAAAGTCACAGCTCAGACCACAGCAAGTACCAGTAATAATTTGTAAGAATAGGTGTTAGGACAATTTAAAATACAATCATTTGGGAATTCTCGGTCAAGTTCCCTCCTGAATATTTACTCATTCATTTGATGCTATTAAATAAACCCCCAAAAAACCAACAAAAACCAGTAGGGTAAAAGCCATAAGAAAAAACAGCTTTCATGTTCTCCGTGCTACTTGCACTCCCTCACAAAGCAAAGTGCTTGTATTGTACATGACAGCTTGTGTAAGGACAGGGACAATAGCTTTCCATGCACATTTTATCAGGATTAGAACTGCTGCACCATATATAGAAATGTGTGATAAGTGCATTAGCAAAATTATAACTGTATTTTAATCACAGCATAACAACCTCACTGAAAGTCCCTCTACAAGGCAGGCAAACCCACTAATGCTCAAGTCTGAATCTGAATTTTGAGCCCTCCGTGAGTGTTTGAGTGGGTTCAAAATTAAGTAAAATGAGTTTATCTATCCCTATTTCTCTAATAATACTTAGCACTTAGCACTTTTCATCTTCAAAGCACTTTACAAACATTAACTAATTAACTATTAATTGGTAAATTTGAAAAGGTTGATAGGTGAGGTGAGTTTCGGATAAGACCCAGCAATACGGATGTTTAGTTTATCTGTGAATTACTTAATCATTAGTGAATCATAGAAATTAGAAATGAAAAAGACCTATAGGGTCACCCTGTCCAGCCTGCTGCCATTACAGGATTTTCCCTTACAATATATTCTCAAGTGCTTTGTCTAGTTTAATTAGAAATTATCCAAGCAATGGGGCTTCCACCATTTCCCTTGGGATATTCCTCCTTAGTCTAATGTATCTTTCTGTTAGGAGGTTATAATATTCAACATAAGTTTTTTCTTGCCATTTCATCCCATCATTTCTGTGTATGACCTCTCAGACCGTTTCAAACAATTCTTATGCCGTTTGATTACATGCGTAATTTTTTTCCCTTTGCTCCTCCCTGGGTTGATCTGGCCTGGAGCCACTAGATACTGGAAAGAATTTATTCCTGAAGAGCAAAAAAAATAGCTTTTGTTGCCATGGGGGGCCAGTTCCAGCCTAAACCATATTCTAGATGAAACCACCTCAAATTCACTTCTCTTAGCAAAGTGGATTCCAGACTGTGAGCTCAGGCATCAGCCTGGACAAAGCTCTCCCCTAGTAAAACCAGCATTTCTCCTCGTCCATATAGTCCATGCAGACTGTAGACTTCCCACAGCAGCTAAAGTGATTCTCATGTACTGTCCCTAAAGTCAACCATGATTCTTTGGTCCTGCATCACCCCCAGTCCAGTACTGAGCCTAAGCCACTCTTCTTGTTCAGAGAAACTTCATTCCTTTCAATCAAGAGGTCTCAGGAGATGACTTTAAAGGAGCTTTTTTCCAGGACAAACCAAGGCATGTTGCTGAGAATTTAAGCAGAGCTAAGGAATTAGACAGAACACCATGGTGTAAAAGCATGCTTACATTCACGTGGTACCAAAAGGTCTCCACCAAAATGGTACCATGAAAAAATCACCACACCTCATAAGTTTTTCACATCTTTGTCACCCAGGATTCATGGGTTCTTTTGCTACTTCTGACACTAGATATGTTCTAATTTCTCTACAGACGTCCCATTTTCTTGTCTGTCTCCTCCTAAGGGCTGTTTGCAAGCTTTTCCAAATCATGGACCAATACTGTTTTGGCTTCACGGTTGCCTTACATTTTACACCCTCATTTTGCTACGGCAAATCAGCTGGATACTCTTCCAATCCCAGGTAACCCAGGGTTTTTCCCAGTGCTTCCTCCATTGCTTCCTCTATTTTCCATGCTGGGGAACCACAGGAAGACACAAGATGTGACTACCTCTGTTGGTCTACTTAGAACTGTTGTACAACAGATTTGGATTCCTGAAACAACATCACAGGACTTTGCCAACCACAAACAGGCCTGCTGACTTGCCCAGGTCATCCACACAATATAAAACAAGGATGATTTGAATTTGGGACCTTTTTCTATTTTTTTTCTAATTCCAAATGTAAAATCTTTACAGCGAAAATCTAAACAAACTCCAGCTCTATAATGAGCAGAGACAAACATCTGTCACTCTTGTGATTTCCCTCCAGCCTACGGTAACAGATCACTTCTGGCCGGTTTACTGCAACAAAAATAAAGCTGATTATTTAAAGTTCTAAAAATAAACAAACAGGAGTAAATATACTTGACCTGAGACACTCAGATGAAAAGCTGGGTCAGGCTGTTTTAATTTGTTATGACCCAACAAAAGCTGATGAAAGCTTTTACAAGATTGCACTGAGGTCCTCACCTCCGGTAGAGTTTGGACCAGCTGTGGTACCTCAGAGCCAGCCTGATCAGCTGGGCAGAGGGATGGAAACATGAATAGAACTCTTGAGACTGTGCCAACTCCTCCAGCAAAGAAAGCTCCACAGACATAAAGGAAAACCTAAAACTGTTTCCTCAAAGGACTTTGAAAGTTCTCCTACATGTGCTGCAAGTTGCTTCCCTCCACCGGTGATTGCAACAGCACCGTTAATAATTCCAAAAGTCTGCAGCAACTCGAATCCAAACTTTGAAGGCACTTTTTGCTCTGGAGGAGATATACTTTCAGTCCAGTAGAAAGGAAAAAACCAAACAAAACAAAACTGTGAGTTCTTCTACAAAACCAGACAGTTTATTTTCTTTTAATGACGTGCAAAACAGTGCAAGCTTGAAGACATATCAGCAATTGTTGCAAATATTTTGTAGTCCTTAATTCAGTTTTTTACCTGGAGGACAATGTTTGTTTTATAGAAGTCATTGTCTGCTTATCATTTTTCCAGTTTTTGGTATTTAAAAGGTAGTCAATTCAACTTTTATTTTTCAAATCATAGAAGAAAATAAACATTCTCCTTTGTTGTGTCTCACAGAAACACATAATGAACAGTATTAAATACAGACAATTCAACTGCAAGCTATTAGTATTTTTCATTCCTTAATTTGAAGGGTAACTATCTTGGGGGGGGGGGGGGCGGGGAAGTCTAAGCATATATAGAATTAAACTTTGGTGCTTCTCTGCCAAAATTCTCCCTCACATCAGGAGTAAGATTTTATAAAGCAGTCAGTGATGAAAGGTCATTTCAGAAGGGGCTATGCACAACCCACCTGAAAATGATGCTTCTTCCAGTATCACACCAGACACCTAGAAAAAGATACAACCAAAGCCAGAGGGTTCTTGTCTGCACAAGAAATCCCTTCTTTTCATGAGCCAAAACAGTTTAATGGCATTTTAGTCACATGTAAGTACAGGTGGCAGAGCCTGGCTGAGCTTTTTCAAACTGATAACAGGGATAAAATTGCATTCATATATAATTAATACATGCTCAGTCATTTTTGAAGAAAGATATTTTTCAGGCAGACATTCAAAGATCTGAGTTTTGATTTTTACTGGTGCTAAAACATTTCCCAGAGATGTGTGTGTGTGTGTGTGTGTGAGGGAGAGAGGACTTACACATTGTTCAAAATAAGGAAAAGACCACGTAAATGTCACTAAATACACTTGAATAACATAATTTGACAAGTTGCCAAAAACCCCACAAACAGAAACTACCAGCCCACCAAATATATAGGACATAGGAAGATGGTCACTCAGCCTTCCAATACTCACAGGGACCCATCCCCTCTCAAAACGCAGCTTCTCATTTGGTCAGCTGGCATGTAAACTGAATGAATCCCTGCTGGAATCTTCACAACCCCCATCCCACTGCTTGGCACGGTTGGGAGGGACCCCAGGGTCCAGGAGATGGAGAGGACGGCCACCACAACAGCAGTGGTGCCACGGGTCAGGCTTGAGCTGTGCCAGGGGGTCACAGCACAGACACTCACTCGGCATATCCTCACATTGTCACATCTATTGGTGGATAAGACCAGCTCCCTACATTTATTATTTTTTTTTCCTTCCCTGAAAATCAAAAAGCGGTTCATGAGTTGGTCGAGAGCCAGCAAAAATGAATAGTAATGAGCCAATTTCAATAGAAATAGGCTCATTACCATGCCAGCGGCTGATAAAACCAAATGCTCTCAATTCTCTCCAGCAAACGAGGTGCTGGAGGCAGTGTCCACCCTCCTGCCTGCAGGAAATAACTCACAGTTTCAAAATTAAAAGAATCAAAATACAAGTTGGAGTTTATTCCTATGTTCATACCTCTGTCCCCCTGCAGGGTCCTTTCTAACCAGCTGGCAAAAAAGCTCAGATACCACTCAGAGCCTTTTTAGTGAAAAGAAGGAAAAAAGAGCCTATATATTTTCTGTATGTTTTTCATTCCCTGAGTGGTAATGGGAAATCCTTTGTAAACTCCAGCAAAAGAGACAGTCTAAGGTGCTTCTTTGAATTTAGCACATTTCTCTGTGCGCAACAGGAGGCTACAGGTTTTCTTCGGTGTCAGAAACACACCTGCAATTTTTCAGTTGGCGGGGGGGAAATCAACTGAACCCCAAAACCCTGTGCCAGGCCTAAGCCAAAACTCCAACCACACAAACATAAACATCTCAAGCCAAACCCCCTAAATTAAAACCCTAAACCAAACAAAACCACAAGGTTCTCAAGCATGAAACCACCACAAAATGACAAGAAGATGTGGATAAACAAGTTAGGATGATTTGGGGAAAATAAAAACACAGAAAAATGAATGCTCCCACTCTTAATTTCCTCACCACCTGACAGTGGCAGGACATGAGAAGTGTGGCTGAAGAACTAAAATCATTCCAACTTTCCCTTAAAAGGGGTTTGGACACAGCGACTGTGGGCTGGAGAGGGTGTCCTGGGTGACAGAGAGGAGCCATTATCACATATTAGGGATGATGTTTGGCCCCCAGAGGATACAGACAGACACCAGGACACACAGCACATTCCCACACTGGCGTGCTTTGTTTGCCAGTGAAAATTAGAGGAATTGCTCCCTTCCCTCCTAACCTTCAGAGGGGAAGAAACCAAAGCCAAATTTCAGGAGAAAGAACTCAATACTGTGGTAGAAATGGGTATAAACACCTTCTGTATAAACACCTCCTGTCAGATACACTGCTAAAGCAGAGCAATTATTTTTTTTAACCAGAGGAAATAGCACAGCCTGCAACATTACCTGGCTGCACAGATTTCACCCATTTTCACATTGCAGTGCAGGTTTGATGTTTGGTAGGCACCCCCTGTCCCACATCTCCCTCTCCCTGCCCATCCACCTGGTCAAGTCAGTGACATTTAGCCTTCAAAAATTATTTTTTCCGTCTGCCATAAAACCTTGCGAGGCTTTTCCATTTTAGCAGCCTGAGAGTTTTAACTATCCCCTCTTTGCCCTGCCAGCCATTTAAGCCCTGAAACTACAAGGCAGCTGAGTGGAGTACATCATCTGTAAACTCGCCGTGCCTAGTCAGGGGATCTGGGGGGCTTTCTGCAGCACTGAAATAGAGCCTTTTAACACTGAACGGTGCAAATTGTCCACTGGGGACAACTTCAAATGTCTCTACAATGCATATTTTGCAGTGCTTACTGGCTGGCTCCGGCTGAGCTGCTACTACTTATTTAGGAGCCTACAAAAACTATTTTATAGATTTTGTTTTGCTAGAGTAAATATTAAGTTTTAAATACATTAAGAAAAATCAGGGCAGGAAGAGAAGCAGATTAAATAAACCTTTCGGAGAAACTATTTACTTTGTATTTGTATTTTTTTTAACAAACTCCTTTCCCTGAGGTCAGGACACTGACATTTCAGTACACACAGGCTTTAAAAATGAGAGTGCTCGCTCTCTCACATGCGCTTACTGAAGGCAGCTCCCCTTGTTAATATTAAACTTCTCTATCTGGTTATGACACTGGCTGATATAATAAAGCGGCGATAGTCTTATTATTCAAGCACTGCTGTGATAAATTATCTACACTAATTCTGGAGCCAGAGTTGTCTGATTCCAGCTGGTGTTGCTTAGATCTGTCTTAAGTCATTAGGAATCGGTGGAAAACTCTTTCTCAGAGTCCAGGTCCGACCCCTTCTTATCCCGAGAACATCTATGTGTGTGTGCTCACACACATACAGAGCATGCCCTCATTGCTAATCCATTTCAATTAAGATTTATTGAGAATATTTTGGCTCGTGGGGTGTTTGTCCCCCTTAATCTCTTCTCTTTCCTTCCTGTTATCTGTAGAAGGTAGTGCTCTAACTCCGTATCACCCACAGAGCAACTCTTCAAACACAGAAAGTAAAACAAGCTGCAAGTGATTCAGGCAGAGATACCCTTGTTTAACAATGGGATTTCAAAGCTAGGTCTGATAGGAATGATGATACAGCCAGGACTTTTCTCAGCCCCCCTCTGCAATGCTTCGTGTTCCATTTGTACCTGTACACACACCACAGATCTGCACATAGGACAGTGTTTACTCCTGGCCCCACCTGATGCAGACATTGCCCAGAGGAGTTCTACAATTTGGCTGACAAACACAAACACCAAGCAGTGGTCTCCCTCCAAGCAAAGTATAAACCTCAACCACTCCACACTGTACAGGTCTTGTTCTTCAGGTCCATTTGGAGTTGACAGAACCTGTGGTGCCAGAAGGCTGGTTGCATGTGAGTTTAGGTGTTTCTGTCCAACCTGCACATTCACATCCTGTCTTGCAAAGACAGAGTCTGTATAGGCCCCCTGGGATCACCAAACTCACCTCCCTGACAACACAGGATTGTTGCCTATTCCTCAGCAAATCACACAGTCTGGTTTTAAATGTCCCCTGGTCACAGTTCAGTCAAACTCGAGTCACTGGGTTCAGTGCAAGACTAAATGTGTGAAGTCCCAGGGTGCACACACAAAGTCAGACCAGGTGATCAAAGGGCTCCTCTTGAGCTCCAGACCTGTGAGTGTACAAAACAATGGAGCCTCCATTGCTTCATCCCAGGAACAATTCGGCAACCTCAGACATCCCTCCATCAGGGAGTTTTCTTCTCAACATTCAGTAATTTCATCCAAATGCCTATAATTTATCTTCAGTTTCCTTTCCCTCTTCGTCACACCGTGCTCATGTATTTTCTTTATCAACCAGCCCCTTCAGCCCCCAACACCATGTACATGAAGCTCCAGCATGTTTGGACCCTCCTTCTGCTGCCAGATCTTCCTGCAAACTTCCACCACTCCAGGATGATCTTAAGGCTTCATTGGAGCTCTAAGTGTATTCTAGTGACTGCAGGATTTTTTCACGTTAAGTCTCCTATTGTCCTTTATTCACGTTTGTCATCTTTCAGTTTTCCCTGTATCATTCCCATATTTGCAGCTCCTCCCCATTTGATATAATTTGCAAGTATTTTCCTTATCCCAGATCATTAATGACGATGTTAATTAACGCGAGAGCTCACGCTGTGGTAACTCACCAGTAGCCTCTTTGCAACTCCACATCTCTCTGCTCAGCCTTGCCTTTGTTTCTGGCCCCTCTGCTGGGGTTGGGAGCACACGGCAGAGCTCACACTCCAGCAAAGCTCAGAGAGATGGCATGAATGTGATGGAGGAGGACTTGGGGATGTCACCTCCTACCCTCACAGGGTCTCCCATGAAGTCTCCTTGCCCTCCTCCTGCCCACTTCTCAGTTTGCCCATCTGTGAAACGGGGGCCATCAGACAGGTAGTGTGGGAATGGAGGCTGATGGATCACCTGCTGCAGGAGCACAGGGCTGCAGCTTCTCCAAGAAAATATCCTGCTCTGTTCCTAGAGTAAACACAAACCTGAACTCTCATGCACTCAGAATTAAGCAGGAGATAAACTTGCAGATTAAGCTTAAGGTGAGAAGGCAGTAGCCCAGGAAGTCTGCACGATACACACGTGTAAATGTTGGCCTGGGCACATGTACATACACACGCACACATATACAGATATATAAATACATACATATATATATTTATAAAGAAAAGCTGATTCCTCTCTGTGTTTAAGAGGTTATTAACACTAATAGAAAAGTACAATTTGCTTAAGTTTCCCAGGACACCTTGCCTAAGAGAGCCCAGCAGCTCGCCCAGCAGCCCGCCCAGCATGTCCCCCCATTCCAAATTGGTTTACATTAGCCTGTTCACAAACAGAGCCAGATTCCTCCCCAGATAAAACCTGCACCAGCCATGCATTTTTTCAAACACAGAGTAGCTTGTTTTCACCTCTTTAAAGGCATAAATTCTCTGTAAAGATGAAAAATCTCTGCAGAACCAAACCCTTTTAAAACACCTCCGTCAGCATCAGAGCTGCATCTCTCCCATTATCAAAAAGCATCTTGCAAGAGAAGCCCTTAAGAGAGACCTCTAAATAATGTTATTTTTACATACAGAGAAAGCTCACGGGCCCTCCACAGCCCAAAAGCAGCCCTTTTTTGAGACAAGATGAGTCAGGAGGAAAGGGCAGGTCAAGAACCCACGCTCAAGGTCACCTCTGTACAAACACCTGCTTGTCCACGGCTTGCACCTGCACCGACTCACAAACACAACGGGGCTGGCTCTGTCGATACAGCCCTTGCCCTGCACCACGGGGGGGGGACCACGACCTCCCTCCCAACTTTAACCAAAGGCAATCAAAGGGAAGATTTGTTTTTTTCTACCAGCCCAGAAGGTCAAGTTTCTCCCCCTCTGACATCGTACTTCTGAAAAGACTAATTGGGCCTCAAAGATTGCAGGTGTCCCACCAAGCGGGTGTGGCGGCGCATGCTCCCTGTGAATTAAAGGATGCCTCTGGAAAGTGCTCTCTTTATGCAACCCATTGGTTTTCTTCGGGATCCTTGCCCGACATGCATGGAAAGAATAAAATAAAATGGAGAAGAACACCAGCAGGGATATTTTCCTGCCGGGGTGGTCGGCTGCCCTCCACCCTGTATCAGTGGATCAAGCCCCTTGGAAGGTGTATTTCCACGCTGTTCACTAACTAGCTCACCACTGCCATTAACTGTCACATACAAAATATCTGTAAGAGTGAACAAGGCTATTTACCGAGCTCCTTCCCCCTCACCCTCCTTTTGTTTGGGTTTTGACTTAGCATCAAGTTTATTTAAAGTCTTAAGGCTCTCCCTCTCCACCCTCCCAGTGCTTACAGGAGCTTTTCTGTGCAGATCATGTGCCAGCAGAGCCTCACCGGAACTAGGACATGATGGCCAAGGCCAGCAGATCCTTGCTGGAGGCAGCGTGACACCAATGGAAGCAGCAGGGATGTGCCAGATCAGAGCAACTCACTGCAGTGGTTCAGCTAAGGGGTCCCTGCTCCAACAGGCTCCAACAGGCATTTCACAAATCCCACCTTTTAGGTTTTGCCATTAGCTCTTTTTGTATAACACTCCTCCTTCCTCTCCTTCTGTTCCCAAGGTTCAGCTGTCTTGATCTCCCATTAACCCTCCAGTCAGCCTCTGATATCCTTCTTTAAAAACACCTAGTGAGGCCAAGTTATGTTTACAAAGCAGGAGGGACACCCACACATCCCATCCAACAATGCCCTACGTGAGAGGGAATCCCTGAGGATGCAGCAGCAAAGATCCAGAAGTAAACAGATAAAATTTGTCCCTGCACAATGCTGGGGTCAGGGATGTCAGAGATCACCCTGGATTCAAGTTTTTAATTTTTCCAAAGGGAGTACACTAGAGGTGAAGCGCTGGCTGAGATGGGATTTTTTTTCTTCTGAATTGCTTAATATGTTGACTTATCCTTTCCACACCAATAAAAATGTCATTAGGACCTGTTTCAATGCATTCTTGCTGCATGTCCACCAAATTTGCACAAGAGGAAAAAACCAGAGGTATCAGTCCTCCCTACAAAGACCCTTGGAGAAAGTGCTGGGCATCACTAAACCATCCCAATATCAAGAACTCAACACATAACTTTTAGGGATCCTTTCCTGCCTCCGCCAAATTTGCAAGGGAAACAACTACAAATAGCTTGAGCTTTCTCTTCTTAAAAGCCTGGTGTTCCTGCTACTACACCACCATTTCCCTTCCTTTTACCCTGGAGGTAATTAAGGAAGAGTTCCCTAATTTGGATTTTGGGCTGAACAGAGGCAGCTGCTGCATCAGAGCCACTACCACGGGGTCACACGTGGTGAAAGGCCTCCTTAACTGCAAACACAACCAGCAACATCCAGGCCAGGGCTTTGGTGCCCCTAAAACGACAAAAAGACAAGTGCTCTCAGAGACTTAGTGATGCAGAGAACAGGTGATGTGAATTTAAACCTCTCCCCTCACAAGTTTGGGTTTAAGACTCCAACCCCATCAGAAGTCCCTGCATTGGTCAAAAGCTGCTGGGTCAAATCTCTCCAACATCCTCCTGGAGGTAACAGATAAGTTTAAGCAGCCACAAAAACTGCATGACAGGCTTCATCAATTTGAAAACCACCCCTGTGGAGCTGCTGGGGTTGAAAGCAACTTGGTCCTCATAAAGAGGGACATCACCAGGGCTTTAAAAGAAAAATGTATTTTACAGAATTTCAATCAATACAACGTAAAGCGAGGGATTTTGATTTGGAGCTCGAGCATCCAGCCACTCCTTGATGCTCAGAGAGCCAGGACACATTTTAGGGAGAAAGCTCTCCATCTGCCCTGGGTGAATCATGTCTAAATGTTTTGAGGAGAATTAGATGAAGCAGTCAAGCAGCAAACAATAAAAGAGTAAAACTTTAAAAAACCCAACCAACAAACCAACCCTAAAGGCCTGAGTCTTTTCAATATCTCTCAATTTCAGGGGAGATTGCCATCTCATGTCCTACCTGCATCCAGCAACTGATAACTACTGCAAATCAAATGTCAACAAGGGAGTGCATGGCAGACACCAGCGAGGCACCGGAGGGATGTGGGGAGGGCAACAGGAGACGAGAGGAGCAGCATGCCTGAGACCCTGCTGTGGGAGACGAGGTTGGCAGTTGGCTACTATCAGCATTTTCCTGCAGGAAGAAAGCCCTGACATCACCCTCCCAGGCTTGAGCCACACATCTGGATACCAGATCAAGATCGCCAGGCCAAATGTTGGTAATGGAAGCTCCCCAGCCAGCTGCTCTGCACCGTCCTCCCTCTCTCACCACCACTGTGGGACTGACAGTGTCCTTGCAAAGCTCACACCCAGGCTGCCAAAGCTAAGCCTTCAAAACACAGATACAGCTAAATAAAAGAGCTTCTCTTCCCTTCCCTCCAAAGGGAGCAAAATTCAGCGTGATAAATGGCCATCCTAAACCCATGTAATCATTTTAACACAATGAAACGAGATTTGCTCAAGTTACTGCAGGCTCTAAACTTTGGAGCAAAAGGTGGGAGCGACCTGGCACAATCCAGCAGAGCCAAAGCAGAGCTGCCCCAGGGAGCAGGGACGGATCGTGTCTCACCCTTTGATACTGCCTCACTGAGTAACCTGCCTGGAGCAAGCCTTCACACCAGCTCCAAATTAACACCATCAATATATGCTCCGAGTGAATCAGCTGGGAAGCCCAGGAAGGCAGGAGAAAAGGTGGGCATGCTTCACAAAACCGTGCAGTTTTAGGATGGGCTGAATCCCCCACGTGCCAAACCGGGGAGACACAAACATCTCAATTTCTGCAGAAGTTTACTGTCAGTCTCCATTTTACACACTCAGCTTTATCCATCAGTATTTCGTCTCCAAAGCAAAAAGGAGCCATTTGGAAACAAAACCAAGTATCTTTGCATTTCACCTCTCAAGGAAAGGCAGGGGAAGCATCCGGCGTAATTTAATGCCCAGGCACAAGTGGGAATCACAAGCCGTCCACTTCCTTTCCAGGGACAAAAAAAATCCTTAGCTGAACCAATATGCTTTTCTCCATATTTAATAATTTGATTTTGAAGGCTAGTCATATCAAAGAGCAAAATATTCAATATCGTTAATTCAGTTTTGCAAAATATATTCTTAATTTAAAAATGATTTTGCTCGGAGTGGGAGTGTAGTAATAAAGCAGGTATTGACCAGCTCTTATTGATTGTGCTGTCCTCGGGCAAGGAACACTGACCTTGCTCACACTCTTATTGCTTACGCTTTCCCTGGCCTTCTTCATCTATGCCCGCTCAATAATATATTATTAATATATATTTTTAGCAAAAACTGTATGTTACAAGGTTAGGGCTTCTTAGTGATTTTGGTTTTGGTTTTTTTCCCTTCCATGCTGCCTTGCCTTTGGGGTTCTACAGGGAAGAAAAGCTTTTGCAGACGAGTTGCTCCCGGGCTGCTGTTCACAAACACCTTTACGCCAACTTGCTTGGCTGAGCTGATGGAGGCCAGGCACAATTTCGCCCCCTCTCTTTTTAATTGATAGATTGTTCAGCTGCCAGTCCTTTAAGGGACCAGAATTCACCAAGTAAATATAGTCAGGGGAAGAGCAATACCTCAGGTGCTTAAAAGAAAGATAGCACATATTTCCAGTGAGATTCAGAGTTAATAATGCAATTTAATTGTTGATTGCTCGTTGGAGATAATTATAACTGATTCACCTCTGCCTTGCACTTGAAGCTGTCCTTTACACCTAACTCAAGGTGGGATTAGGAGTATGGGATGGATGTGTTGGCCCCTCCAGCCCACAATCCCACACCCTCACAGCATGAGCACCTCATCAGGACCTGGAGAGGGGCTCCAGCATCCTCATTTCACCACTCTGTGCTCTCCCACTGACAGAAATCTCCAAAACCTGTCAGATATAAGCAGTTTTGTGCCTGCAAAACCTAGGCCTGATCCAAGTTCCCAGACTTTGCATTGAGTCTAGGTCTTTTTGCTGGTACAAAATTAACTATGGAAGTAGAGAAGAGTGGTATCTAAATGTTTTGTTCGGTGGTGTTCACAGCATTTTATCTTCTAATTACCAACTTCTATTAGGTGCTAGAAAAACAAACCGAGAGTAGAATATAAAAATCAACACAAAGGGCAGAATCAGCTGCTGATTTGCAGCCCTTGTGGGGTGAGATACCGGGGCAGGAGCCTGCAAACAGGGCTGGCTTGGAGGAAACCATCTGATAAACTGCTTACTGACCAAGGTCCTTAGCAGACAGTTAAACTTGTCTTCTTTGGCTGGTTCATTCTGTAAGCTACCCATTCTCCCTGAGCATTAGCAGCAGTTATCCAGAAAAAATCTGAATGATCTGTGATCTACCTGCAGGACACATTGCATTCCACTGCCTAGCCCACCACGTGTACCGGTATTTGCATGTGCAGCTCGTAACTGGGAGCCGAATGCTCAACGACACTTTTGTATGAATGACACCATGGAAAAAAAAAAAAAAAAATTGTATTGCATTGTATTCCCAGCCATTGAGGGCTCTTTTGTTTAGTTTGATAATATTACGTGTTTAATAAAACACTGTTGAATTTTGATTGCATCTTGTGAGCACAGTCCTTTATCCTTTCGCCAGCTGGCTGATACAAAAGCTTATTTTCTTTTTAAAGACATTTTAATTCCCAATCTCCGTCTCTCACTCCCCGGATGAGTGGGAGCAGGGGGCGTGGAGAAGGCACAAAGTCCAGCCTAACACTGACCCCCTTCGGCCGGGCGGTGGGGGGTGGGGGGGGTCAGCCCGGGATGCCCCTGGGACAAAAGGGGGGGGCCCACCGGGAACCAGACAGATGCAGGTGGGGATGGGAAGGCATTGGGTGGGTTATTTATGCCTCTGTATGAGTAACAATGAGCAGCCTCAATGCTCAGCTAATTACTTTGCTTTGCATCAGCATGAGAGCAAGAAGAAACACGCTGCATGTATGGCCCCAGCTTCTCCCTGGGCTTTTTTTACCCTCCAGTGGAAGCGATCAACAAGTTCACCTTGCATTAGGGCTGCATCGATCAGAGCTGATTAAATCCCAAACCGTGAAAAATTTCATAAACTCTCCTTCATGATCAATTTATGTGGAAAGTCCCCATTTCAGTGCTTCAAGATGCTCAGGCTGTTTCCAGGGGGCTCCTTTAGCATCTAAAGAGCTGATGCCTAAGCCATGGACATCTCATGTGCATCCAAGTACCAGCACCTCCCTGAAACCACATCTATAACCAACCAGTAAATTGTGCAAAGGCACAGGCCCTCAAACTCCACCAGCTACACCATAAAAAAAGGTTTAATTAATTCTGATACTCTTTGGGTTTGGGCCAGCAGGGAATTTTCATGAGCCAGCCCAAGCCTAGTCTTCACAGGTCAACAGAGCTCAGTAACATGGGCAGGATCAGGTCCCTGGGACCCATTTCCTAATCAGACTTGGCCAAAACCAAAAGCTGTCCAGCTTGCAAGCATGAGTAGACACTTCTCAGTTTAAGGACTTAAAAAGTCTGCTCCTCAAATAACTCCTCCTTTCACCCTCACCGAAATCCCAGCAAGCCAAACACCCAGGAAGAGCTTCCACAAAAATTTTTCTGAGGTATGGGAAAAAATCAGTGAAACCAGGCCCTTCTCCCCTTCCACCTCTATTCCATCTCATCAGCCACACATCCAAGGCCCACATTTAGTATTTCTTGAGCTAAGAAAACACAAATTTTTCTTGTATTAACATAACAGTATCTTAAAAAGTCGTAGAGTTGGAGGCAGAGATTATTTGTGGTGCTGTTGATATGTTGTTGCAATAGCAAAAGACGTACACAATATTTACACTGTATTTGACCACATAAAACATGTCGTATACAGACACAATTTTTCATTAGATGAAAGAGAGCCAGAGGGCTCCTCATGCTGCCAGTGCTAGCGCTCCTGGTTTTTTCCCTTATTTTTTACCTTCAAGAACAAATACAGTTTTAAACCATCATTACTGTATTTGGAACAGTTAATATTTCATATCGTGACATCGCTGCTCAGAGGTAACAGGTTTAGTTGATTACTATTTGTTTATAGTGCTGGAGAAACCTGCAATCATAGAGAACATAAAAGGATTGCAATTAGATCTATTGGTTGAGAGCTGCACTTCTCTGACCCACTGTAAAGTGCTTAGCACTATCAAAGAGATAATGCCTACTTGCAGCTGGCACATCTGTACATAATAACATGGGCTACATTGACACAGCCACTAAAGACTGCCACTACCCTCTTTAACTAGCAGCAGAAAACAGATCATGCTTTTAAAGAGCGTATCAACAAAACCCCTTCCACACTCTGCCAGAATTAGCGTGCTCGCCACTGCAAGCAGCTTTTCCTTTTCGCTCCTGCTTCTTCACAGATTCCTGACAGAGCCTTTGAACAAAAGGCCAGGGACACAACCAGGTTTGGCATCCTCATGTATCGTTTGCAGCAGGGGTGAATTTTGCCCTCCTGACTCCCTGTGAAGCATTTCCCCAGGAAGGTAAATCCAAGGAAGGCTTGCACCAGGATACCATAAGGAAACCTGCTTTGCTATCATGGGGTGGGCAAAGCAGGACCTGACCCCACCTCAGTTGAAGTCACAGAGACTCCAGCTCCCGATAATTTTCATTTTAATAGAGACTCTGAAGCAATTGCTTTACCTGAGATATGAATTCAAATGCTACTCAAGTGTAAGACATACTTTAGGACACACTTAAGTATTTTCCCTACTCATGGCCTGAACTGGCTGAATCCCATGGGGGAGCATCACACATTTAGCACTGATTAGTTCATCCTGTCCTACTCCATTCAGAGATTTTTTTTTTTTTTTAATTGTTACTTCTTTTTACAGAAAGGCTTCTCAGCCTTTCCCCTGCTGTGTTTCCCATCCCAAGGAGGACCATATTTCTGGGATATAAGTTTATTTACTCATTTCAAGGTCCAGTTGGACAGGACTTAGAGCAAACGCTCCTCAAGTGGACATGTAACGCATCACAGAGGGATTCCTTTGCTCCCCAGAGCACCAAGCCAAGCAGAAATTTCAACCAGCTGCAGAGTGATACATGTAGAACTGATATAAAAGGCTGCATACAATAAAAGTTCAATAAAACCTGAGGAATTCATCACCTTGTCCTAAGATCAAGGGTAGTGGCATAATACACTTAAAAAAGGGATTGTACAATTACATGGTTGAAGAGAAGATCCCACCTCCTCTTATGACAGAAGGGCTGCCACTGCAAGGAAAATTCCAATTTTCATGAGAAATTGAGTTGCGGGGGGGGGGGGGGGGGGGGGAGGGGGGGGAAGTGGATTTGACCTCAAAATATTCGCTGGGATATGGTCAATATCTTTAATTTTGATCCAATTCAAGGTGTGTTTTTTTCCCCAGTTTACTAAACTCAATTTATATGTTAAAACATAACTTATAGATAAGTAAAATATTTTTAGTATTATTGTATTGTTACTTTTATGCTGGGCCAAATTACTTGGCTACGACTATTTTGTTATGACTGAAAGACTCAAAAGCTGTGGAACATTATACTTTAAGGTTATAATATGCAAGAAATCTTCCAGTGGCATAAATGAGAACAAATCCAAGTCCTTCTTCTCTGAAGTAAGACGTAGCAAGTACACCAGAGCCACTTTAGGGCTATGGGCTACATCATGCTCCATGCTCCACCATGAGCTGGAGAGCCTTCTGGTTAGAGTTTTGGTGCTGCTTTGAAATAGACTTCCCAGCTCTCTCTAACCCATCCCATTTTCAGATGCCAGGAGTTTTAAAGGAAGGAAGAAATAAACATCAATTTCAGGGACTGGACTGTAGCAGATCTTGCAATGTGAATCTAAGGTCTGGAAATCTGATACTTTTCTTAAAAGTCACAGCTTCTGAAGTCCTGTGACTATAAACAACTTCAACTTTTTAATTGCAATTGTTGCTCATCCTCATTCTTTTCATTCCATATTCTCTTTTCAAGACTGAAAGGAAAATCTTGACAATAAATCCTAGAAAGGCCAACACACCAAACTCATATAAAATAATCCAATTTTGTCACTTTTTCACTGGGGACAGCCCCACCAGGTCCGACTTGGCCCTTGGTGAGACTGAAGCAGACAAGACCTAAAGTTTCATGGTTTGCACAAGGACATGGCCAGGGCTTTTTTTGCTTTGCCTCTCGCTTATGCCACCCCAACACACAAAGAAAAGCCAGGGCCATTATCGAGCAGATCATTTGTATTCCTTCCTCTGCCTCCCCTTATCTCTCTGCTGTATAAAAGTACATGTGGGATCCTGTCATTCAGAATGTGTTGTTAGGAGGCAAACACCAGCTTGATTGCAACACAGAAACACCGCTCCCCACCAGAGGAAGGATTCGCTGCAGAAATCATTGGGTCTGGTTTTGTTTATGTTGCAGCACTCCAATAAGTGGAGCAGCTGAGTGTTTATCCTACTGCAAGGAAATTCATATTGGTGTTTGTAATAAATGGGTTAGTCTTTAAGAGATAAAAACAATTTTAAAATCTCTGGAAGAAAGGAAGGGAGAAAGAGGAAAATATCTCCGCGAAGTTTTTCGGTACGCTTTTGCATTTTCCTTCTGCTTCCTTCTCCAGGGAGCCCCCAGTCATTGCTGTGCCTTCAGCAGCTACTGGTGTGGGATGTACCCATTCCAAAGTGGTCCCAGTCTCACCCACCAACCTCAACAAAGCCCAAAAGGATGAGGAGCAAATGCAAGCACACAGCAGGAGCCCACCAAAATCCCACACATCTCATTTCTGTGCTGTTCCAGGTCTCGAGGATAAGTTCTCTATAAATTGCAGAGTTAAATTCCCATTCACAGATACATAAGCAAAAATCCCACCTAATTTCAAGCCATTTGCATTGTTCGTGCATGTCTGAAAGAGTCTTTGCTCAATAGCATCCTTGGCAGGTTTCAAAAAATAAGGAAAAAAGTCACATTTCTACTACATTTGAAGCACATCAGCTCTAGTTACACAATATCATAAGCATCCAAACCCTTGAGTCTGCATGGCTTTGTACCTGGGAGTTTGAAAAATGCAGCCTGAACGCCTGACATGGGCATTTGGCATTTCTTGTGAGGATGAATTGCTTCAAAATTGGCTACCTAAGGTCTAAGCAATGAGACATGGTAATGATGCTGAAATGATGGTGGAAGGAGAGAATCTGTTGATGGCACTGGAGAGGGAACAATATTATTATTCTCATTGTTTCGATATCACCAGCACGTTATCCACAAAATAATGGAATATAATGAAGCGATTTATCCTCCACAGACACATATTTTATAAAGGCTCAGAAAGAAAGGACAGATTTCTAAATTGCCTCGGCTATTCAAATTTAGACCAACACAAAACATACTAGAAATGACAGGAATTTTTACCCACTTTGAGAAGACAGTGAGGATGCCCAGAGACCCTGTGGAAGGATTTAGGCCCTTCCCTTGTTAACTCTACTGAAGAGTTCACCTCTTCACAATACACACGAAATTCTTTTGGACAAAACACCTGATTGTTCTTCCTGTTAAATCACAGAAAGACTGATTTTACTGTAAATGCATAACCCATGGATACAAAACTAACTCAAACCCGCTGTCTGAGAGAGTGACTCTGCAAGCTGTCCTTCAGAATGTGATTTTTTAGCTCCCAATTCTGCACTGCCTGTACTACACTCTTCCCCTCATCCAACGCTATTTTCACCTGCCAAAGCACTGTTTAAATTCACGCCAGCACCGATGCCTGCTATAGCTGTGGGACCTCACTTTGCTGTTGAAGGAAGGATTACTGAAGGACGGATTTACTGGCTTTCTCCAACGGGACCTGTTTGGGGCAATCTCTTCTATGAAATCTAAACCACGGGTTGCAAATGCCTCTGGGCAAGCCATGCCTGGTTTGCAAGAAGCCAAGGATAAAGCCCACACTAAGGAGCACATTACCTTGCAGAAGAAAACAGTAGCCAGGCACTTTGAAAAGCACGTGCACGAGTACCATAGAGAGATGGTATCAGCAGGTTATAGATTCCGTAATTCATGGAGTATCAAAGATCAATTAATTACTTAAAAGACGGCTATTTGCTACCACTCTGATGGAGTTTCCCATCTTAGATTTTATTCACTAGTTTTCAGAAGTCTATAAAGTTTTTTCCCTTTTTCTTTCCATCTTTCCTTTTTTTTTTTTTTTTTTTTTGTAAGTGGTAGGAGATATTAATTTAAATAAAAGAGAAGCCATGGCTTTTTTTCCATTGGTAATCTGGTCCATGTGTTCCCTGCAACTGAGCGTTTTCCAAAGGGCCTGACTGTCTGGGTTAATTGTTTAATGCTTTTAGTTAGAATTAAACTTTGCACCTGCTCTGACAGTGATAAATTAAATGTGCTCCTTTTCCAATACTGTTGCCCTCTTTAAGTAGAGACCAAGAAGTGTATCTCCCTTCTTTCCCAGCGTTTGAGGAATCTGTGCTACACTTGAGTGTAAACCAGTATAATTTGTCACTAGAGCTAGCGCCAATTAAATTGATTGCGTTGGACTGAACTTTAGGACCTCTAATGCAAGCACTAAGGGAAAAATGGGCTTTTTTTCTGCCCATTTCCCCATGTGGCACTTAGACATAGCTCAACAGTGGAAGGCTTTCAAGGTTCAAAAGGGTTTTATTTTCAAAAGAAATGGGCATTGATCAGTTGCATTTAAAGGCAAAGATAATTCCAGAGCTTGAAGGCTGGATTTGTGTTTAAGGTCTAAATCTCTTTCTTTAACCTTGGGGGGCCAGTATAACATAAAAGCCACAAAGAGATTAAGATTACAAAGGGTTTGCAAGTGTAAATGATGCAGTGGTATTCTTCAAACACAACGCGGGCCGGCTTCACCACCACGGCCAGGGTCAGCATTTGATCTGTTGATTTTACACCTGTAAAAACAACTCGTGTTTATTTGTCACTTCGGCGTTATCTTGGCAAATGTTTGGGCGAGAGCACTCCGGCGCTGAACTTGCTCACGCCGGGGAGTTCAAGCTCGCCTGCTTAAAGCTGATTGAAAAGTAAACACTCTAAAGGTCAGCCTGGCAGAGACAATACAAAAAGCCTTTTTCTTTGTCAGTGTAACGCAGCCCACGTGAAGGGTCGGAGCAGGACGTGCTGCTGTAGCCCTAAGTCAAGGCGTGGGGTTTGAATGCCTCGGGAGCTCACTGGAGGGCGGGGAAGGCGCTCCTTCATTCATTATGCAGCCCGCACAGGCCGCCTGCCCGCGCCACGCTGCCGTGCCGCCTGTAAATATGCAGCACGGAATTACTCTTTGTACCTCCAACTCTGTGGAGAATTCCCCCACTCGCAGCCCTAAGAGATCCCAGCCTGGGCAAGGCATCCACGTAGGTCAAGGCCGTAGCAGCAGCGACCGAGAAGGAGCTTTCCACAGCTGGTCCAACAGCAGAGATGTGTCAAAAAGTACCATTTTTTGCCAGCAGTTCAGAGGCAGGCGCTTACTCACGTGCCCTTTTTGAAAGGGGGCTGGCCAATAGTCCATGCAAGCTTACCAGAACCTTTCAGTCTGGGGCCACAATCTCTTTCCAACAGCCTCTGTCAGGTCTGATGACTGCAGGAGGTACCTTTGCTTGTTAATTCCCAGGCACACTGGGAATCCCATACCTCCTGAGAACTCTCTTGTTGGCTCACAGAGGGGAAAAAAAAAGTACCCAAGTCTCCACTATGCACCTGGGATCATAATTTTGCTGCATGAATGAGCCTCAAAGAAAATAATTTCTAAAATGGAGCTGGACAAGCTGGGGACCGCAGGTCAGGTTCATGCAGCATCGTGTTATACAAGGAGACTGTCCAGTGGTTTAAGATGGTTTTCAGACGACGCTTAAGGTCACTTCCAACCCAAATTATTCTGTGCTTCTCTGATTGGTGTTAGAATAATTTGCACATAGATACTTCCATGGAAAGGATATCTGTAATGGTTCTACAGGTATGTAAATGGTTGCACATGTGTACACATCAGCAGGTGCACAGGGGGGCTGACAACTGGTGTCACTTCTGTATGGACACTCACCAGACTGCCCCATTCCGTTCCTGTTCCTTGAGACAACTGATCTTTGCTTTCCAAGTTTAAGTGAAGTTCAGACACCACCCCATCAAGGCTCTGACCTTCATGGTTGGTAACAAACAGCCACCCACACGTGTAGGCTGTGCACAGCTCCCCAGCACACCATTACCTTCAGCTCACAGCACAGGAGACACAGCCACAGACCAACATGAAAACGAACAACCCCTAATCGGAACTCATCAGCTAAATACAGGAGGCACCCAGAGCTGGGTGCAGGTGCCCAGAGGCAGGTATGTTTGGGGACAGTGGGTGTGTCTCCATAGATGTATGGGGATGTATAAACCAGATGCCGCCTGCTCCAGTGCATGATCTGGCTGTGAACCATTTGTGTTAGCACCCAATACCTGAACAGAGAAAGGAGAAGTGACTATTTCAAAGACACTAGGCTTTTCCCCCCCCTTTCTTCCTTTTTTTTCCTTTTTTTTCGAAAGAGACTTGTTTCAAACTCTGCAAAAGAAAGTAAATGTTGAGCCAAGATAAACCACACTTGAAGCTCCCTCTCAAGGCAACTTGTCAGCTCACCTCATACTGAAGCTATAAAGTGTACCCAAACTAGAAATCAAGAAGAAGGCATGCCTGGGAGCTCCGGCTGCTGAATTTATCAGCTAGAAAGAATGCATTGTGGCTGACCAACACAGTTGTGCTCCGTGGGGAAGGGAGCAAAGGAAGGGCACAAAGGCCAGTATCATTCTCCAGGCTGGAAATTTAAGACACATGCAAAGCTGATTGCAGTTTTGTTGCTATTTTCAAAAGTGCAAGTTGTTTCAACAGAAGCCTAATCTGTGTATGTCTGGAATAGGAATGAATGGATTAGCCTTTCAAACCCTTCAAGATCAGGTCAAGATCGTTCAAGCAAACCACAGCTATAGCAAAGTTGAATTCTGCATCCAGCAACTTGTATCACAAACAGAGCATTGCCTATTGTAAAAAGTGCCCGGCGTCCCTGTGCTGCTTTGAGGAGCTTTTGAGGATGACTAAGAAAGGAAAAGATTAGTAATGTGTGTACCCAGATACACAGCAGGCATTAGTCATCAAGCGCGTTACCTGCACCGACTGGCCAGGGACGCCTCCAGGCATTGTTTGAAAGTCTTCTCCTGATTACAGCCCAACAATGGCATTGTTTGGGTGGAACTGCAGGTATTTATGTTGGGCATTCAGCTTTTCCACTGTTCCTTGATTGGTTCTTTTCAACTCAGTCCCATTAAATTAAAGTTCCTTCACTGAGGATATCAAAGTAAAACCTGAGAATTTTTCATAAGCATTACTTGACCCAGCTGGTGCATTTTCATATTTGAAAATGATTTTCACTCACAATGGGAATGGTTTCTTCTATTGTCAGGGAGTTGCTTTTGTTTCATTTGATGTCACTAACCAGCCCAAACCTCAAGTGCCATTAAGATACTTGGCAGAGGTTCTCCAGATCGTGTATTTCTTTGGAGGGCTTATTGTGAAAAACAGCCCTAATGTGAGTCGGGCATAGAGAATGGGAATCTGGGTCACCTTCTGCTCAAATGAGTCCCCCGATCATCGAGCACTAAAGGCCAGAGCTGCCATACACCCTAAAATCAGCAGAAAACAGAGTTCCCATTGGAGCCTCTTCCTCCAGAGGTTCAGTGACAGGTGAGCAGCATTTCTGTACTTAAAAATACAATTTATATTTTTGACTGAAAGAGAATGGTCATTGCAAAGAGTAAAGGAACTGGAGGGAAAGTTTCCAAGTGCATTCAGAGGAAAGCTTTCCATGGATGAGAGTGGTAAAGTCACTAAAGCCTGTGGAACACAATCAGTTCTAGAATTTGGGGCTCCTTATGTTCCTCACCTTGGGGACAAAATAAGTTTCTTTCTGGATATGTTTATAACAAAACATGTACTTCTGAAAATGTGTAAAGGTCTGGCTCTGTATCCACAAGCAGGCAAAACATCAACCACTATGGGAAATTCATTACCCACTGCCCTGGGCAATCACCTCCCTGTCCCCACCACCATCTCCTGCTGCCTTCTTCCTAATGTAAACCAATCCCAAAGCGCCTGTGTCTCTCACTACTTGACTAAATCCAGTCTCATCCCACACACTTTCCTGCAGCAAACCATTCATTCTGACGTATATTCATCCTAAATCCTGTAATTCTTCCATGAGGAACACATTAGCCTACAGCACATTTCCATCACTTGTGGCTCAGTCATGACAGACTCTCTCTCACACTGCACTACATCTTCCACAATTCCTTGGATCCAGTAGATGCTGGATCTCCAAGACCCTGCCCCAAAACATCTCAGATTCACCAAATAGCACAAAATTTAGAGGAAGCAGAGACCACACAAGTGATCTTCATTCCCTTCAAGGATCACCCATGGGTCTAATATCCCTCAGTATCTAGTACATATTCAAGCAAATCACATTAGAGGTACTGGAGAGATTTACACAGGTTTTTTTTCTTTTCCTAGTAGAGAATTAGCAATGGGAAAGAGCCACCCTCATCCTCTGTCATGTTCATTTTATGTAGAGGTTTTCATGAGAACATAATTGCTGATATATGAATTGAGTGGCAAATGCTCTAAAACCCAGAAATCCTAATATTTTTTAAAAATCTCTGGCCAGTGTTCTGCATAAAAAACCCCACATTTTGAAATACTAACAACAGACGTGAGCAAAGCTGGTGACACCCTGCAAATGTCTCCTAGGAACGTTCATTGAAATTTTGTTTTGTCACTTTGGGCTTACTTTGTGTCTCCCTTGTTGTTTCCCTTGACTATGGCAATGCAAGAAGGTACCATCAGGAATTGCTCCTAAAAAGAGACAATTTCAAGCAGATGTGAGGGGTACTCACAGAAAGTTAATATTCCATGCTTTAGTTTCTATGTTGGCCAGGAAAACCAGTCTGAAAGGGTTCTGTTCCTCCAACCAAACAGGAAAATGCCATGTGCCCCATCCAGCTTTGAAGACAAACCTGTATTTTGCTTTGACTACTTATTAATTCAGCAACAGAACTAACTGAGAAACCATTTCAAATAAATACTTCATCTGACAAAGGTTGTATCCTGCTGATAAGTGCAAACAGAAAAGAGGCAAAGCAAGACCAGGACATGATGATGAACTATTTGTTGATCTCTAGCAGTGAAAGGCAGCAACTCTGGAGCCCAGGGGGCATTTTCCAGCCACAGCTCCAGACAAGGAGCAGGACACCAGCATGGCAGCAGTGCCCACCATCGGTCTCTCACACTGCCGTAGTTAATACAGGAAAATAGAAGGGAAGGACTAACACCCCTGTCTGAGATGTCCATGGCATGCTGAGGAAGGGAGATCACACCAGAGCTAAGGTCTGCCTCAATCTCTTCTATTTCAGTGTGGAGCCTCGACCGGGAGGATCCACACCTTCTCCTCCATCTAACCAGATCGTCTATTACTCTCTAGCTCATCATCCTACATCTGCTCTGTTTTTAACTGAATAAGCTACTATTAGGGACAAGTCTGGAGAGAGGGACCTCTACACCCCTGCCACAGGAAAAATGATGGGTAGAAAGAAACATCCACTGAGAGGCATTTTTGAAGCGCGACATAAAATGACAGGCTTTGTTTAACCTGAATCTCGGTCCATGCTGTGGCACAAGCCATTCCACACAGCATTCCTGCCTTGGAAGAGCAACCTCAGCAAAGCCACAACTAATGCAAAACCTCTGCCTGTCTTGGGGCAAGTGAGCAGTTGACTGAGATTTCTCCTGCAGTCTTTGCCTTGATTGCAAATGAGGGATGTGGTAAGAAAAGTGATTATGCTTAAATTCAAGTGGCTGAACTTGTTGGTGGGGTGGGGTTTTTCTCCCCCCTACTCTCCTCCTTTTTAAAAAGACATCCCTTAGACAGCTGAGCTAATAGAGTCCAACATCTTTGATGATAGTGATGCGAACACTAGAAACAAATTATAGTGTTCAGAAAGTTTGAAAGACTGAAAAGAAATGCAGAACGTGTAACACCAAATTTGCCTGTCAAGTACTTTTTTTCTTATTACTGCTTGTTTCATTTTATTTTATTCTTAAAACTGATGTTTTTGCAGCTATCTGCCTCCCCACTGGAAATTCCAGGCTTGGAGAATACCGATTTACAACTTCAATCACTGCCTGACAAATACAGACCCCACTAAGTGAGAGCTGATCCATAACAGGTATTTCAAATTTTCAGAAGTCACAACATATCACCCTAAAGCGAAGCATTTCATTCACAGGACACACTCTTCTGCAATCAGCAAATACTTTTAATTCTATATTTTTAAAAAGCATAAAGCCAACTTTATATTTTGACTGCAAGTAGCCACGTGCTTACACTGCCAGCATCACCTGGCTGAGCTGCTCAGGATTCAGCAGAAATTCGCTTAAACAAAACCAGCTGAGAGTCTGGCTGAACATTTGAACATAACTCTGACTCTCTACTTTTTTTTTTTCTGTAGTATTTCCTTGGGAAAAAAAAAACAAAAAAACAACAAAAAAAAAAAACCAAAAAAAAACAAAACAAAAAAAACAACAAAAAAAAAAAAAAAACAAACAAACAAACAAAAACCACCAAAATAGGCAGGTCCAAGCTTTTCTGCTCCACCAGATGACCAGTTACAAGCTGCCATTTGAAGATGGAGTGAAAGACCACCCACCTCCTCAGCAGCCAACCTCAGCAGGTGCAAGGCGTGTAGTAACGTGTGCCCAGATAGTAAAAGCAGGGCAAGATCCAGGAATTATGGATGTTGCTTGTTGGCTTTTCCTTTGTGCAGCAGCATCTGCGTGGAAAAGGACTGCACAGAAAACATGCACCTAGAGAGGCACCTTGGCAAAGATGCCACCAAAGAGAAGAAAGAAGCATTGTGGGTCACGTGTTCATCATGCCCAGAGGTACAACAAAGGTTGTCCCACAAAGCTCCACTGTTCTTAAAAGAAATAGTATTGCCATGAATGATGGAGGGTGGAAACAGATGATCTTTAAGGTCCCTTCTAATCCAAATCATTCTATGATTCTGTACTGCTTTTTCTAGGTTTGAATCAGCAGAAATACTCTTTCTGCATTGAAGAAGGTATAATAGAACCTGGAAAGTTTATTTCACCTTGCTTTCATTTCACTGACACTCGGAGTGTTTAACGCAAATCTGCCCTCCAACAACGTGATGGAAACGGTGCATAAATGAGAATTTCTGAGAAAAGGCATAAACACGAATTGGCTGAGCCCTTCTAACTGTAGCCATGAATGACATCAAATTTAACAAAATGGTACAGAGAGAATCAGGTGATCTCCTGGTTTTCCATAGCTCTATAAACATCTTCAGTTCTCCTGGTCTGTGTTGGTTTCTCACATCTTAAATTTCACATTGGCTTTTGAGTTCAAAAACAGAGCATAACTCAGCCCAAACAAGAGCACTTCCACCTGACTCTCTAACTCAGGCCAGATTATCTTAAAACTCAGCCCAGGTTCATCAAAAGGTTTGCAAAACCTCCGGGAACTTGGACAGAGTTGGGGTGTGTAATGGGTTTCAGCTGCAATGACTTTCACCTGGTTTGGGGTTTGCTCACTGAAGTTTTCCCACAGTCCCCATTAGGGCTCAGATGGGAATTGCTGCTCCCCACCCACCTCTCTTATCTCTGCATCTCACAACTAATATTATTAAGCTAATGCATGTACTTTGCTCTTCAGCCATGGGAAACAATCCTCCTCCTGTCCCTTTGATTTTAGTATTGAACATGAGAACATTAATCTAAATTTGAGGGTTGGAGCATATTGTACTATATTGACCTCAACCAGGACTGTCTCACAGATAACAAAGGATATTTTTAGACCACATAGAACGCTGAAGGTTTTTTTAGGATGAGATAATTTGGTGTTTGATATTCACATTTAGCCTAAAGGTGCCTGGGACTTGGTAAGTTCACAAAAACCACAGTAAGAGTTGGTCTCACCTTTGGATCCTGGATGTGTACACTCCCATAAGCACCTTTTTAAGGATAACTGTGCTTTGTGAGATTATCTCATCTCTACCTTCCTGAAGGGGGTGGTGCCACAGAGCAACAGAGAGAAATTAAGCCTGAGCAGAGCTGGCAGGAATTCCCAATTTTCATTCTGGTAGCCAGGCCAGTTCATTTGATGCTGCTCAGGTGGCTCAGTTGCAGCCATTTGGCACAGTGACTCCATGGGATTACCAAGGTGTCCTCCGTGCCCGTGTTCTTTGTGGTTACCAACACAAAATTTAACCCAACACACCCAGTGACACCAAAAGTAACACCAGTAGATGGGTTTGAGCAACTGGAATCCACTGCCCAGTGATTAAATATACCTCCCTGGGATGGCTTTTTGCCAGCAACAGACACCAAAAGCAGCAAAAACTTACTTGGGTTGCTACTTGTTCTAAGGAAAGTGTCTAGAAAAGCAAATTAGGAATTAGGGGAAGGTTGCACAACAGGAATGGAAAAAGAACAGATTCAAGTCAAACCACAATCCAATAAAGAATTACCCACTTCAGCAAATGATGTTGACTTGAGTAATTGCTAAAAACCCTCAAGTAATAATTCTTCCTGGTGCTATTTTTTAAATTTGGTGGTGATTGCTCTGGGAATGGTTACACTTCTACTGAGATCAACATTCAAAAAGCATCTTGGGTCTCTGCTGCAACATGCAAGAGGCATCTCCAGCCCTTCTGGCTCCCAAAAGGCCATGGGGTTCTGTCCATGGCTTCACTTTGGACCACAGATCTAAAGGGTCTAAAAGATCCTAAGGGGTCCTAAAGGACCCAAAGACACCCAACAACCCAGCTGGCTCTTTCCAGCTCTGGCAGCCACATCCCCAAGGTCCTTTGGGCAGAAAAGTCCAGTCCTGTGGTCCTTGCAGGTCAAGTGAAAACCCAAAGACACCTTGTCCTCCCACCAGGACGTCACCAGAGATTTCTATGGAGCTTAAGAGACACAAAATTATCCAGGATAATTAGTTTAAAGAGTTTGAATCAAAGCCTTGTGTTCATCTTTCCATTCACTGAGATGCAATCGAGCTATAAAATAGGGAATAAAATTATTTTCACAGGAAAACTGAGCTTGTCTTCCTAGTACTTCCCAGACTTTTAGGATAGCGTTATTCTTCCTCATAGGGAAAGGAAGAACTTATCCTTATCACTTTTCTGCAAGAGATTTCCACGGGTCCACTTAAAAAAAAATGCCACAAACTATCATGGGACTTGCTTGGGAATTTTAAATCAAACCAATTTTTCCAGTACAAAAAGGTGTTTCTGTAAAACCAAAATTATCCAGGAGAAAGTACTGATTTTTTTTTTCTGGGAATATTCACATTGCTACCAGGAAACTGAGTTGTTTTGTTCTGTGCCTGTTCAAACTTAATCAGAAATATTCAGATGGTCAGAATGACCCGGAAGGGTTCCACATTTCCAGGGCCTTTCCCACGGCAGGGCTTGTCTTGCTCCGAGCTGTATCCCAGACTCCAGACAATGGATACCACCATACAGCATGATTCTCTGAGCACCATTTGGGGTCAGTCAGAGGGAATATAAAAATGCCAGCATGAACTGCTTCTTTTCCTTAATTTTTTTCCATTTATTATTAAATTCAAATTTGCATCATTTCTTCTGGAACAAAAAGGGCTGGATCTGTAAAATTTAAAGCTGGTCATTTCTGGGAGGTGGCCATTCCCCTTTTTGTTCAAACGAATCTTTAGTCCTTCTAATTTTTTTTTTCCTTTGCTTTTCTATACTTTCTAAATGCTCATTTTATCAGTTCTTTATTTTTTATAATGCTCCTGAAGGTGAGTAGCTTTATCCCACAGATGCTGGTTAGGCTAGGGGACAGATTTGGAAGGCCTGCTTCTCCTTCCTACCTTTGCTCACTTTCTGGGCTGTTTGCACCCAAGGAATCACAGAGCAGTTTGGCTGTACTTAACTAGGCACAAGAAATATATAAATGTTCAAACAAAAGGGCTGGAGCCAGCAAAAAACAAACCCATGCATGGTTCCTGCAGTGCAGAAACTCTAAATATTTCTGGCAGAATCCAGCTATTTATGCTTATCCTCTACTTTACTTGTTTTTGCTTTTGTTCAGTAAAGTAGAGCCCAGACTAAATACAGGAACAATTAGACCTGGAAAATATTTAAACTATTTATTTATCTGCTATTTGGCCAACCTGAATGTTTAACATCAGATATTTTTAGCTGGAAACTCTTTTTCTTCCCTCCCTTGCACATCCCACGCATATTAGTGGTGAAGTTCCAGGGATCCATGGGCTTTTTCTGGAGGAAGGAGACTGACACTTAATACTTGGGGCAAGGTGAAACACTGGAACATGGTACCTCCTCAGCACAAATGCAAGTCAGAGGCAGCAGAAGCTGGGGTTTAGTGTAGTGTGTAAATAAATATGTTAAATAACACATATAAAATTACCGCCAGACAAGTTGGGTCACTCCCTTGGATGTCACCGCACTCGAGACCCTTTCTTGGGAAATTTAGCTGTGCTTTTCGGATTTCTAAAATAGCCTGAAGTTCTGGGTGCTGCAGCAGGATTTTAAGAGAGGCCCAGGATATAGCACTCTACTGGAAATCAGGTGGGAGGTCCCAGGGCTTCTCAATGCCTTTGGCTGGGAGCCACCCACAGCATGGGGCCAGGATGCCCAGGGAGATGTTTCTGGAAAAACACCAGCAGTTCATAGAACAGTTCCCCCTCTTGACCCGCCTGTGGCCCCAGAGCTGCTGGAAGGAACTATGGCACAAATGTGGGAGCACATCCAAGATCTCTCCAGCCCGACCCCCTCCCTCTACAGGCACAGAAAGGAACATGTTGTTGAACACGTTAAAAGAAAAAAAAAAAAAAAAAGAAAAAAAAAAGCCAAAAGCACAAATGGTTTTAAAGCTGCATAAATGTGAAATAAAATGTTCATTCCATGCTACGCTGCCTGGACTTAGGGATAAAATCACTTAAATTGAGCAAACCCACCTGTCAAACCAGCTCACTGGGCGCCCTATCTGCCTGTAATGTCTCAGGATGTTTGGCTACCTGAGACCTGCGCCAAAAAGTAACGCTGTCCCTGGCTCGTTTCCACGAGCTCTGAAGTGTCCTCAGTCAGAAGAAAAGCAGCGGTACTTGTGTGACATCCTACAGGACCGGCCTCGGCAGCAGAAAGGCGCTGGCTGGGCACACGGGCTGCATCCTCCAAGGAGGAGGCACGTCAGGGAGCCGATGGTCTGGGCTCCCGTTACTCCAGAGGCAAAGGAAAAGCGAGGGGCTTCTGGTCTGGCTTCCAACAGGCTTATTGTCAGAAGTTCAGCAACCAGAATAATAATAGTAGTAATAATAATAATAATAATAACAACAACAACAACAACAATAACGATGATGGCGTCGAGTGGCTTTCGCCCTCAGTTTTATAGGGGGGTTGAAAACAGCGGGGAGAGGGAAGGCAACCAATGAGTTACGAGCCAGGGGAGGATACAATTCAACAAGAACCACTGGGGGAAACCGGGAGGCGGGAGATACAACAGGGAGCCCATGAACAACCGGGTGACAGAGAACTTTCCCGAACAGGGGGAGGCTGATTGGACCCGGGCACCGCCCAGGGGGACGCAGCTTAGGTCTCTGTGCCGCCCATCGACCCTCCCTCATTGTCACTGTCCTGGGGGGGAAATCCGCCCAAGGCAGAGCCCGGAATTGATTGACATTCACCTGCCCCAGCCCAACAGTGGGCTGGGTCACCGCAACAAAACAGCTTTCCTAAAAGTTCCTCAAGAGCTTCAAAGCTTCCAGGGTTTTCAGTCCTGGCGTAACTTTGCAAATGCATCATGAAATTAAAGGTTGAATATAACATAGGAGATGTCCTACTCAGACCCTTTTTTTTCTCCTTTTTCCTTTGCTTCTTAAAAACAAACCTTAAGACACTATTTGTAATTACCCACAATGCAAATGGAACTCAGCCGTGGATTGTATCCCAGGAATGAGGATTTTTCTGGATGGACAAAAATGATCACTACACTGAAGTCATCAATAAATCTATCACTTCTTCAGGCATCAAAGAAAATAATCGGCTCAACAAACAAAAAGATCTTCAACAACAGATGGGAGCTTGTGTCCAGAAGTTCATCCAAGTATTCATACAACTTTTGCTTTGTGGAGAAATAACACAAAACTGGCTCTTCTTGCCCATTCCCACCTTTCCCTGCCCTTTTCCTCCCCGGTCCGTTCAACGCTGCCAAACCCTGCACCACCGTTTGCTCTGGCTTTGAAAGGATGAGAAAGTGTTTTTAAGTAAGAGACACTCCTGGATAAATTCTCCCTTGGGAAATAAAATCCATGAGCAGCCACTCCATGTCACACGTGGTTTATGTACCGCACGTGGAGCCGGGCTGGAGCCCAGGTCTGCGCGGCTCTGCCTGTGCAAAGCCAACCCAGGTAAAATCAATAGGGGGAAAGGAAGAAAAAAAGAATTATAGCAGATTCTGCTTGTAGTCAAACTCAGATAGATTAAAAAAAAATCCCTCAATAGAATAGATTTTGGGGCCAAGACCAGATGCTCATAAAACTTCAATAACGATAGGATGAAATATGCGTGTGGGGGCTGGTTTGGTAACGCTTCCTTCACATTCGCCCACTCCCTTCCTCTGCTGCCTCTTCCCAAGCCAAAACATCCAAGTGGAGCTTTTCCACCCAGGACAGGTTTTTGCCATCCTCCCACCCCCATTTTCATTATTTTTTAAACATTTTGACCAAGCTGGTCTGACCAAGTCCTGTGCCAAGGGGCTGAGAAGGACCACTCTGTGATATAAGTCAAGCCTTGATGAACAGCAAACACCACCCACATGCAGAAAGCAGGGGGGAGCTGGCAGTACTGGTTCAAGAGCAAATTTTTTCCGTAACAGATAATTTCTAGGGATAGCTCTGTAGTTTAATGGTTCCCATACTACCACATCTCCTTTCACAGCTCTTGTTCTGCTGCACACACAGCTAATTAACGTTCTGAGTGTCCCTCCTGCATCCCAGAATGCCGTGGCCACAGGAGGAATGATGTGCAATTTGGAAAGCTTCCATTTTTTCCCCTGATTCAGCAGCACCACAATCCCAGAGGCTTGGTGGAGAACACAATGTCCGGCTCGGAGCAGTGCGGGTCTCCCTGTCGCCACTGGCATCTCTCCCATGCTGGTTGGCATGGGAAGTGATGTGTAACACCAGCCTGAGGGAGTTTGGGTCCAGCAGGTCCCCTTCTTTGAGTGGCCTTTCTGTTAGGCTGAGGTTTCCCCCCAAAACTTGGCCCTGGAACTCCAATCAGCGCACTCAGGTTTAGCTCAGGAAGATCATCCCGGCTCTAGAGTTACATGAGCAACTAAGTTCAGACAGCAACATGAATTTTCCCCCTCTATCCATCAGACAAAGTAAAACCCAGACATGGGAAATTGGGAAATGCCTACCCTTCAGCACAGCACCTGCCTTTCTCTTTCCATGGTTGACAGCTACAGCTTTTGTTTTTAGATTTGGCAATTTTGACAGTTAAAAATGCTTCCATCAATTGGGAGCAAAACCCAAAGATTTTTTTCTTTTCTTTTTTTTTTTTTTAAATTCAGTAAACTGAAAACCCTTGCAAATTGCTTCAGGCTGATGATATATTGATTTTCTAAAATAATACTGATTATTCCAATAAAATTGAAATCAATTTTCAAATGAAAGTGTTTTCAGGAGCAGTCAGATTTAACAGCCTGCACAACAGGCGCGTGGGTCGCACGATGGGACCCCCTGAAAAGGAGTCAGCAGCAAAGGTTTGCCATGTTCCTCCAAGGAACCCAGGCCAAAATAGGATGTCCTACACATCCCAACACTTGTACATGGCTCCAGCAAAGCAGCATAGTCCTGTGACCAAGCTGGAATAAGCAAGGGAATCTGAACCAATTCTGCTCTGCACCCTGGCTGTGGATGCTCCAGGTCCAAGTGATCCCAACAGCCACTTTAGGTGGAAAACACATCTAAAGTGATACTAAATATCCAGGATGAGTTAGAGAGTCAAATTCTCCTCTGCAATGGGTCCAGTGCATGGAGGTGCCTATGCATTTCCATGGATGCTCCGACAGCATTGGTGCGAGCCGGACGCTCCCGCTCCCGGAGCGGCACCGAGCGCCGCACGCCGGATCCACTAATGGTAAGGTCACAAAGCAAATATTAGCCAAAGCAATCAAGAACGTCAAGTGGAAATTCCCTTGGGAATGTGTCCCCTTATACCCCAGAAATTCAGGTTGGCAACTTGTGACAGGTACAATCTGGCTCCCATATGTCTCGCGCGCGGAGCGGAGGAATGTGTATCCATGCTCCTTCCATCACTATAACAACATGTCAAAAGAGCCACCTCTCAGCAGGAAGGCACACAGAAACACCACAAAAAAAAAAAAAAAAAAGGAATAAAACAACCCCAACCACGCAGCACTTGGCACCAACCCTGGAAAACACACAGCCCTTGAAGAGCTGCACAGTGAGCAGGGTCTGCTCTCCCCATGGCTTTGCCACTGCCATGGCTCCTGCTGGCTCCCAGGGGTCCTGGCCAGGACCACCAGAGCTGGAACCCATTCCCAGCATCTCACTGTGAGCACCACTGAACACCCTTGTTTAGTCCTGTTTTACAAGGTTGACAAGTTCTTTACAAACAAAAAGATTTTCTCCTTCCTGACACCTGCTTATAATCCAGGCTCACCTGGGATAAGGGAATTAGTTTGAGATTTTTGGTTGGGGTTTTTTTTTTTTGCCATTCTGTGCTACCCTCCAAAGAGCAATTTCCCTCCTATTAACCAACGGGGGGTTAAGTAAGTAACACCAGCCAAAGCCATGCTCTTCCCATCGCCTCTTCATGGCTGGGTACTGGGTGCTGGGAGGATGAGCAGCCACAGGTAAATTTGGGCGCAACCTCTACCCCTTTTGCAGGCTCCACAGAGGTGCTTTTCACCATTTCCGTAAATAAAGCCACTCCATTTGTCTCCAGTTTAATACCAGACCTTTTGTTTCCTAATAAACCTCTCTGTTCCTGCATGTGACCCCGTTTAAACAGGCCAACGCCTTCGGTGGTGCCCAAAGCATGGCCTTGGGAAGGGTTATTCCCGTGCTGGGTGTCAGGCTTCAGTGGGGACACACCTGACTTCTTCTGCAGGCTTTCCAACGGGTACATGGGAGCAGAGTCTGTTTGCAGATGGCAGGGGTAAAACACAAAAACATTCATTTACTGCTATAGCTTAATTGCACCCTCCCTCTCTCCTCATTCTCCTGAACCGGTGCAGTGCTCGGGGCCAATTCTCTTTCCATCCATACAAAGCCTCCTTTGTTTTAAAGAGATCAACCCTACAGCCCATAGTTGGAGGGGGAAAGGGGTTATTTAAAGATTGGTGTCACTGTCACAGTCTCTTCTGAAGTAAGATCAACCCTGGGAACACACAAGCTTTGTGTTCACAAAGGCTGAAAAGACCAAACTGAGCAATTCAGATGAGTTTCCATAAAGCCAGTTAAAATCAAGCCACAAGTGAACAGGAGCACAACATGGAGTACGTCTGGTTAAAACAGTTCAGAGGGCAT
>JANXIP010000339.1:0-32771 GCA_026167965.1 Cyanocitta stelleri | reverse complement strand
GACACAGGAACTCCCAAAAGGGGACCTGGGAACCCCTGAACCCCCCAAACCTGACACAGGAACCCCCAAAAGGGACCTGGGAACCCCTGAACCCCCCAAACTGGACACAGGAATCCCCTAAAAGGGACCTGGGAACCCCTGAACCCCCCAAACCGGACACAGGAACTCCCAAAAGGGGACCTGGGAACCCCTGAACCCCCAAACCTGACACAGGAACCCCAAAAAGGGACCTGGGAACCCCCCAAACCGGACACAGGAACCCCCAAAAAGGGACCTGGGAACCCCTGAACCCCCAAACCGGACACAGGAACCCCCAACCCTTCCCCAGGTGGACCCAGGAACCCCCAAAGGGCACCCAGATATTTGGGAATCCCCAAATATCCCCTCAGCCCCCTCCCCAAGGGCACCCAGGTGACCAGGAATCCCTAAAGCCTCCCCCAAAAAGCCACCTGGGTGCTCGGGAACCCCCAAATTGCCCCCAAATTCATCCCAAACCCCCCAGTTTGGGCTCCCTCGATCCTCTAGTGCAAGGGGAACTTTCTCAGCACCCCCATAAGAGATCTGGGGGGGCTCAGAGAGGACCCAGAGTTTGGGAAGACAAGGGGCTTTGGGGGTTCAGTTTGGGGGGTCAGGGGGTTTTGGGGGGGCTCACGCAGGCTGGTGGGGGCTGGGGGTAGCCCCGGGCTCTCGATGACCCCCAGGAGCAGCTTCAGCACCCGGAGCTGGGACAGGAGCAGCTTCTGCTTCCGACGGGTGTCCTGGGGGGGCAGGTTTGGGGTGTCAGGGGGAGATTTGGGGGGGATTAGGGCGAGTCATGGAGGGTTTGGGGGTCGGGGGAAGCAGGTTTGGGGGATCAGGAGGTTTGGGGAAGGTCAGGGAACCCCCCCAAACTGGACACAGGAACCCCCAAGAGGGGGACCTGGGAATGCCCAACCCCTCCCCAAGGGGACCCAGGAACCCCCAAACCCCTGCCCCAAAAGGAGGGACCCCAAAACTCCTCAAAAAGGGATCCAGGAACCCCCAAAAGGGGACCTGGGAATCCCCAACCCCTCCCCAAGGGGACCCAGGAACCCCCAAACCCCTGCCCCAAAAGGAGGGACCCCAAAACTCTCCAAAAAGGGACCCAGGAACCCCCAAACTGGACCCATGAACCCCCAAAAGGGGACTTGGGAATCCCCAACCCCTCCCCAAGGGGACCCAGGAACCCCCAAACCCCTGCCCCAAAACTCCCCAAAAAGGGACCCAGGAACCCCCAAACCGGACCCAGGAACCCCCAAAAGGGGACTTGGGAATCCCCAACCCCTCCCCAAGTGGACCCAGGAACCCCCAAACCCCTGCCCCAAAAGGGGGGACCCCAAAACTCCCCAAAAAGGGACCCAGGAACGCCCAAACCGGACCCAGGAACCCCCAAAAGGGGACTTGGGAATCCCCAACCCCTCCCCAAGGGGACCCAGGAACCCCCAAACCCCTGCCCCAAAAGGGGGGACCCCAAAACTCCCCAAAAAGGGACCCAGGAACCCCCAAACTGGACCCATGAACCCCCAAAAGGGGATCTGGGAATCCCCAACCCCTCCCCAAGGGGACCCAGGAACCCCCAAACCCCTGCCCCAAAAGGGGGGACCCCAAAACTCCCCAAAAAAGGGACCCAGGAACGCCCAAACCGGACCCAGGAGCCCCCAAAAGGGGACCTGGGAATCCCCAACCCCTCCCCAGGAGGACCCAGGAACCCCCAAACCCCTGCCCCAAAAGGAGGGACCCCAAAACTCTCCAAAAAGGGACCCAGGAACCCCCAAACTGGACCCATGAACCCCCAAAAGGGGATCTGGGAATCCCCAACCCCTCCCCAAGGGGACCCAGGAACCCCAAACCCCTGCCCCAAAAGGAGGGACCCCAAAACTGCCCAAAAAGGGACCCAGGAACGCCCCAAAACCGGACCCAGGAGCCCCCAAAAGGGGACCTGGGAATCCCCAACCCCTCCCCAGGAGGACCCAGGAACCCCCAAACCCCTGCCCCAAAAGGAGGGACCCCAAAACTCCCCAAAAAGGGACCCAGGAACCCCCAAACCCCTGCCCCAAAAGGGGGGACCCCAAAACTCCCCAAAAAGGGACCCAGGAACCCCCAAACTGGACCCATGAACCCCCAAAAGGGGATCTGGGAATCCCCAACCCCTCCCCAAGGGGACCCAGGAACCCCCAAACCCCTGCCCCAAAAGGAGGGACCCCAAAACTCCCCAAAAAGGGACCCAGGAACCCCCAAACCCCTGCCCCAAAAGGGGGGACCCCAAAACTCCCCAAAAAGGGACCCAGGAACCCCCAAACTGGACCCATGAACCCCCAAAAGGGGATCTGGGAATCCCCAACCCCTCCCCAAGGGGACCCAGGAACCCCCAAACCCCTGCCCCAAAAGGAGGGACCCCAAAACTCCCCAAAAAGGGACCCAGGAGCCCCCAAAAGGGGACTTGGGAATCCCCAACCCCTCCCCAAGGGGACCCAGGAACCCCCAAACCCCTGCCCCAAAAGGGGGGACCCCAAAACTCCCTAAAAAGGGGACCCAGGAGCCCCCAAAAGGGGACTTGGGAATCCCCAACCCCTCCCCAAGGGGACCCAGGAACCCCCAAATCCCTGCTCCAGGTGTGAGAGATACGGGGCAAAAATGGGGTGCGAAAAAAAGAATTAAAGGATTCGAGAAAATCTATGGAGAAGAGATGAAGGCAGAAAATGGGATGGTCAGGAAGGTTTAGGGGATAAATGTGGAGGTCACTAGAAGCCTCAAGGCCAGATGGGGGGGGGGGGGTGTTGTGAGGAATTTGGGGGCTCAGAAGTAAATTTAGAGAAGATACGAGAGCGTTAAAGGGCAACTGGAGAAGCCAAGGACAGCTGTGGGGGAGATGTGGGCGCCGTGGGTGTATTTTGAGGTGCTGTGGGGCAGTCTTGGGGTGCGGCGGATCTCACCATTTGATGTTCCACCAGGACAACAGCGGGGACATCACCCTCCTCCTCCTCCAAGGCCAGCGCGGCCTCGAGCGCTGCCAGCGCCCTGGGGACACCGGGACACGTGTGGGGACGGGGGGACACCCCCCAGACACGAGTGGAAAGGAAAAGATCCCCCGATACCCCGCAGGGACGCGAGCGGGGACATGGAGACAAGCAGCGGAGAACCACTGAGGACGCGAGACTGCCCCACGGACGCGTGAGGGCACGGAAACACCGCAGTGCCCCGTGTGGGGGTGGGCGTCACCTCAGGGACCCCGTGAGGAGCCGGTGAACCCTCAGGGACCCCAGAGGAACCCAGCGAAGCCGCCGGGGCTGCCGTAGGGTTGGGGGGAGCCGCGCCGGACGCCCCCGATCCAAGATGGCGGCCGGGCAGCCCTCAGGGGTCCCCGGAAAGGGGGGGGGGGGGGGGGGGGGGTCGCGCGCTCACCCCCTCGCGCGCTCCAGCCGCGCCGCCATCGCCGCCGCGTCTTCCCGCCCTCCCGCCTCGCCCCGCCCACCCCGACCGGCGGCGACCAATCACCGCCCGTATCCACCCGGTTTGAGTCTGGCTGGCCAATCGCCGCTCGACCCCGCCCCCCCGGTAACCAATCACCGCGGGAATAAGGAGAGAGGTGTGTCCAGCCATTCAAAGTGAGAGCCAATCACAGCGCGCGGTGAGGAGGCCACGCCCCCCACTGCCCTGAGGCCCAGACAGCGGCCGCCATGATGGGAGGGGTTGGGGGAGGGACTGGGCGATACTGGGAGGGGCTGAGTTATACTGGGAAGGGCCGGGTTATATTGGGAGGGACCGGGCGACACTGGGAGGGGCTGGCCGATACTGGGAAGGGCTGAGTTATATTGGGAGGGACCGGGCCATGCTGGGAGGGACCGGGCGATACTGGGAGGGACTGGGCGATACTGGGAGGGACTGAGTTATACTGGGAGGGACTGGGCGATACTGGGGGGGGGGGGGGCCGGGAGATACTGAGAGGGGCCGAGTTATACTGGGAGGGACCGGGAGATACTGGGAGGGACTGGGGGATACTGGGAGGGACTGGGGGATACTAGGAGGGATCTAGGAGGGACCGGGTTATACTGGGAGGGACCGGGCTGGACTGGGTTATACTGGGAGGGACTGGGCGATACTGGGAGGGACTGGGCTGGACTGGGTTATACTGGGAGGGACTGGGCGATACTGGGAGGGACTGGGCTGGACTGGGTTATACTGGGAGGGACCAGGCGATACTGGGAGAGACTGAGTTATACTGGGAGGGACTGGGCGATACTGGGAGGGACCTGGCGATACTAGGAGAGACTGAGTTATATTGGGAGGGACCGGAAGATACTGGGGGGGACTGGGCGACACTGGGAGGGGCTGGGTTATACTGGGAGGGACCGGGCTGGACTGGGTTATACTGGGAGGGACTGGGCGATACTGGGAGGGACTGGGCTGGACTGGGTTATACTGGGAGGGACCAGGCGATACTGGGAGAGACTGAGTTATATTGGGAGGGACTGGGCGATACTGGGAGGGACCAGTTGGGTTATACTGGGAGGGACTGGGCGATACTGGGCGATACTGGGAGCAGTCTCTGCAGTCCCAGTAGGGCCGGGGGCTCTCGGTGTGGCCCCTCCCCCCCAATAACCACACGGGCGCTCTTCCCACACCCCCGTGGGGGGAGGGGCCTTTATTCCCCCCCCAGGTTGGGGAGCAGGGTGGGGGAGGGGCGCCCCCCAAGCTGGGGGGGGGGGGGCACACACAGGACACCCCTCCCCCCCCTCATCGCCGCCGCCGCCCCCCCCGCACCACGGTCCAGCCGTCCGGGGGGGGAGGGGGCGTCCCGCACTCCATCGCCTGGGGGGAGGGGGAGAATGACGTCATCAGCGTGGTCCGTGGTGACGTCATCAGTGTCACACACACCCCCCTTTGGTGACATCATCAGTGCCCCGCCCCCACCCCGGGGTTCCCCCCAGGCTCCGCCCATTTGATGACATCATCAGGACTGCATGATGACATCATCACCAGGGCCCCCCAAGTCCCTTCAACCAAGCTGTGACGTCATCAGCGCCCCCCAGCCCCCCCCCACGTGGGGGTCCCGCAGAGTCCCACCCCCCAAATTAATGACATCATCAGCACCAGCCCCCAATTTAATGACATCATCAGCACCCCCCAGCCCCCCCTCGCTTGGGGATCCCACAGAGTCACTGCCCCCCAATTTAATGACGTCATCATCACCAACCTGTTTAATGATGCCATCAGCCCCACCCCCAGTTTAATGACGTCATCACCACCCCCCAGCCCCCCCCTCACTTGGGGGTCCCATAGAGTCACCGCCTCCCAATTTAATGACGTCATCAGCACCCCCAAATCTGAAGAAACCCCCCCCACAATGACATCATCAGCTCCCCATGACGTCATCCCCCTCACCTCCTCCTCCTCGTGCTCCCCTGGTTCCGGGGGGGCTCCGGGGGGCTCGGGGGGGGGTCCCAGGGGGGGTCCCGGGGTCGCCCCCGGGCCGGGCAGTGGCCAGGGCGGTGGCCAGGGCGGGGCCACGGCGGGCGAGAGCCCCCAGGGCCGCCCCCACCCCCCCCCACGTCCCCCCCCCGCGCCCGGGCGAAAAGCGTCAGCAGCTCCCGGCTCACCTGCACGGGGAGGGGACACTGGGATGGACTGGGAGGGCACTGGGACATACTGGGATGGGGCTGGGGGGGTGCTGAGGGCAGACGTGTGACACTGGGATGGACTGGGATGGACTGGGAGGGCACTGGGACATACTGGGATGGGGCTGGGGGGGTGCTGAGGGCAGACGTGTGACACTGGGATGGACTGGGATGGACTGGGAGGGCACTGGGACATACTGGGATGGGGCTGGAGGGGTGCTGAGGGCAGACATGTGACACTGGGATGGACTGGGAGGGCACTGGGACATACTGGGATGGGGCTGGAGGGGTGCTGAGGGCAGACGTGTGACACTGGGATGGACTGGGATGGACTGGGAGGGCACTGGGACATACTGGGATGGGGCTGGAGGGGTGCTGAGGGCAGACATGTGACACTGGGATGGACTGGGAGGGCACTGGGACATACTGGGATGGGGCTGGAGGGGTGCTGAGGGCAGACATGTGACATTGGGATGGACTGGGAGGGCACTGGGACATACTGGGATGGGGCTGGGGGGGTGCTGAGGGCAGATGTGTGACACTGGGATGGACTGGGAGGGCACTGGGACATACTGGGATGGGGCTGGAGGGGTGCTGAGGGCAGATGTGTGACATTGGGATGGACTGGGAGGGCACTGGGACATACTGGGATGGGGCTGGGGGGGTGCTGAGAGCAGACGTGTGACACTGGGATGGACTGGAATGGACTGGGAGGGCACTGGGACATACTGGGATGGGGCTGGGGGGGTGCTGAGGGCAGATGTGTGACACTGGGATGGACTGGGATGGACTGGGAGGGCACTGGGACATACTGGGATGGGGCTGGAGGGGTGCTGAGGGCAGACATGTGACACTGGGATGGACTGGGAGGGAGCTGGGACAAACTGGGATGGGGCTGGGGGGGTGCTGAGGGCAGATGTCTGACACTGGGATGGACTGGGAGGGAGCTGGGACATACTGGGATGGGGCTGGGAGGGTGCTGAAGGTGGATATGTGACACTGGGATGGACTGGGAGGAAGTAGAAGAGTACTGGGAATACTGGGAGGTGCTGGGAGCACTGAAGGATGGTGGTAAGAGCCTGGGGATGAACTGGGGTGTACTGGGAGTGGCCGCTGGAAACATGCTGGTTCATACTGGTTTATAGTGGGAGCTACTGGAAACATGCTAGTCCATACTGGTTTATAATGGGAGCTACTGGGAACATACTAATCCATACTGGTTTATACTGGGAGCTACTGGGAACATACTAATCCATACTGGTTTACACTGGGAGCTACTGGGAGTGGCTGCTGGGAACGTGCTAGTCCATACTGGTTTATAGTGGGAGCTACTGGGAGCAGCTGGGGGTGGCTGCTGGGAACATGCTAGTCCATACTGGTTTACACTGGGAGCAGCTGGGAGCTACTGGGAACATGCTAGTCCATACTGGTTTATAGTGGGAGCTACTGGGAGCGGCTGGGAACATGCTAGTCCCTACTGGTTTACACTAGGAGCTACTGGGAACATACTGGTCCCTACTGGTTTACACTGGGAGCGGCTGGGAACATGCTAGTCCCTACTGGTTTACACTAGGAGCTACTGGGAACATACTGGTCCCTACTGGTTTACACTGGGAGCTACTGGGAACATACTGGTCCCTACTGGTTTACACTGGGAGCTACTGGGAACATGCTAGTCCCTACTGGTTTACACTGGGAGCTACTGGGAACATGCTAGTCCCTACTGGTTTACACTGGGAGCTACTGGGAGCACCCGGGAAGGGACCAAGGTCACAAAAGCTGCTGAGAGCAGCCTGAGCATGAACTGGGGTGTACTGGGAGTGACTGGGGGTGGCTGCTGGGAACATGCTAGTCCATACTGGTTTACACTGGGAGCTACTGGGAACATGCTAGTCCATACTGGTTTACACTGGGAGCTACTGGGAACATGCTAGTCCATACTGGTTTACACTGGGAGCTACTGGGAGTGGCTGTTGGGAACGTGCTAGTTCATACTGGTTTACACTAGGAGCTACTGGGAACATGCTAGTCCATACTGGTTTACACTGGGAGCTACTGGGAACATGCTAGTCCCTACTGGTTTACACTGGGAGCTACTGGGAACATGCTAGTCCCTACTGGTTTACACTGGGAGCTACTGGGAACGTGCTAGTCCATACTGGTTTACACTGGGAGCTACTGGGAGTGGCTGTTGGGAACGTGCTAGTTCATACTGGTTTACACTAGGAGCTACTGGGAACATGCTAGTCCATACTGGTTTACACTGGGAGCTACTGGGAACATGCTAGTCCATACTGGTTTATAGTGGGAGCTACTGGGAGCGGCTGGGAACATGCTAGTCCCTACTGGTTTACACTGGGAGCCACTGGGAACATGCTAGTCCATACTGGTTTACACTGGGAGCTACTGGGAACATGCTAGTCCATACTGGTTTATAGTGGGAGCTACTGGGAACATGCTAGTCCCTACTGGTTTACACTGGGAGCCACTGGGAACATGCTAGTCCCTACTGGTTTACACTGGGAGCTACTGGGAGCACCCGGGAAGGGACCAAGGTCACAAAAGCTGCTGAGAGCAGCCTGAGCATGAACTGGGGTGTACTGGGAGTGACTGGGGGTGGCTGCTGGGAACATGCTAATCCATACTGGTTTACACTGGGAGCTACTGGGAACATGCTAGTCCATACTGGTTTACACTGGGAGCTACTGGGAACATGCTAGTCCCTACTGGTTTACACTGGGAGCTACTGGGAACATGCTAGTCCCTACTGGTTTACACTGGGAGCTACTGGGAGCACCCGGGAAGGGACCAAGGTCACAAAAGCTGCTGAGAGCAGCCTGAGCATGAACTGGGGTGTACTGGGAGTGACTGGGGGTGGCTGCTGGGAACATGCTAATCCATACTGGTTTACACTGGGAGCTACTGGGAACATGCTAGTCCCTACTGGTTTACACTGGGAGCTACTGGGAACACCCAGGAAGCAACCAAGGGTACCAGCAGAGGACCAAGATCACTAAAAGCTGCTGACAGCAGTCTGAGCACGAACTGGGGTGTACTGGGAGTGACTGGGGGAGGCTGAGCAGCTGCTGGGAGCGCACTGCTCCATACTGGTCCATACTGGTCCGTACTGGGAGCCCACCTGCTGCAGGCTGCCGTCCTCCACCACCGTGTCGAACTCGTTGTCCATCACCTCGGCCAGGAAATCCTCCACCTCCTCCTGCTCCAGCTCAGCTGCAATGGGGGAGGGGCGGTGGCGAAGTGGCACCGCCGCCCCCTCCCCCCCCTCCGGGCCCTTCCCCCCCTCCCCTCCCCTCCCCCCCCCCGGGGTGGGGGAGGGGCGGCCCGCACCGTTCTGGGTGAAGAAGTCCAGCAGGGCCGAGCCGAGCCACGCCGCCTTTTCGGGGCCCTGTGGCCCCCCGAAGCCCTGGGCCACCGCCAGCTGTGGGGACACCGCGGGGGGGGGGAGGGGGGGGGACATGGGGACACCCCGAGCCGGGCCTGGGGGGGCCCCCCCTCGATGTTCCACCCCCCCCCCCCCCCCCCGCAGCCCCTCACCACCCCCAGTGCCCCCCGTGTCACCCCAGACCTGGGGCGTCCTCCAGTGTCCCCCCCCCCCATATCCCTGAGTGTCCCCAGAGCCCCCCCAGAGCCCCCCGGGTGTCCCCCAGAGCCCCCCCAGAGCCCCCTCGGGTGTCCCCCCGGTGTCCCCCAGAGCCTCCCAGAGCCCCCCGGGTGTCCCCCCGGTGTCCCCCGGGTGTCCCCCAGAGCCTCCCAGAGCCCCCCGGGTGTCCCCCAGAGCCCCCCAGGTGTCCCCCCAGAGCCCCCCCAGGTGTCCCCCAGAGCCCCCCCAGAGCCTCCCCGGTGTCCCCCAGAGCCCCCCGGGTGTCCCCCAGAGCCCCCCGGGTGTCCCCCCAGAGCCCCCCCAGGTGTCCCCCAGAGCCCCCCTAGAACCCTCCCAGGTGTCCCCCAGAGCCCCCCCAAAAAGCCCCCCAGAACCCCCCAGGTGTCCCCCAGGTGTTCCCCTCACCTGCAGCGCCGCCCACCCCCCCAGCACGGCCCACACCTGTCCCCTCAACTCCTCCAGAGCCCCCCCAAAAAGCCCCCCAGAGCTCTCCCAGGTGTCCTCCAGAGCCCCCCCAGGTATCCCCCAGAGCCCCCCAGGTGTCCCCCTCACCTGCAGCACCACCCACACCCCCGCACCTGTCCCCTCAGCCCCCCCAGAGCCCCCCCAGGTGTCCCCCAAAGCCCCCCAGGTGTCCCCCAGGTGTCCCCTCACCTGCAGCGCCGCCCACCCCCCCAGCACGGCCCGCACCCCCTCCGCGAACAGCGCCCGCGCCTCCACGCCGGGGGCCGCCATGACGGCGCTGCGCAGGGCGCGCGGCCGAGCGCCGAACCCGCGAGCGGAGCGCCGATGGAAGCGCAGGGGCGTGGCAGTGGATGGGCGGGGCACCAGGGGGGCGTGGCCTCGGGCAGAGGCCGGGCGGGACTACAGCTCCCGACAGCCCCCGCGCGGCGCAGTCATGTGATGCGGTGGGGGGGCGGGGTTGGGGTCTGGGGGGCTTGGGGGGGGTCTGGGGGCGTCGGGGCCGGCCGGGGGGGGGGGGGCAGCAGGTGGGGGGTGCACGGGGGGATTTGGGGGCACAGGGGGCTGTGACAGGCATGTGGGTACAGAGGGGATATGGGGCACAGGGGGGCTATGGGGGATATGGGGCCACAGGGGGGCTATGGGGGCACAGGGGGGCTATGGGGCATAGGGGGGATATGGGGGATATGGGGGCACAGGGGGGATATGGGGCACAGGGGGGCTATGGGGGATATGGGGGCTATGGGGCACAGGGGCAATGTGAGGGCACTATAGGGGGTGGGGGGCTCCCAGGGGCTGGAGGAATGTGTAGAAGCTCTAGGGGCTATAGGGACGCTGGGGGTCTACGGGGGCTGGGAGGGTGTAGGAGGGGGTAGAGGGGCTTTAGGGGCTGGGGGCTCTATGGGGTATAGGGGGGCACAGGGGCTATAGGGGCTGGGGGCTCCATGAGGTATAGGGGGGCTATAGGGGCTATAGGGGCTGGGGGCTCCATGGGGTATAGGGGGGCTATAGGGGCTGGGGGCTCTATGGGGTATAGGGGGGCTATCGGGGCTATAGGGGCTGGGGGCTCTATGGGGTATAGGGGGGGCTATAGGGGCTATAGGGGCTGGGGGCTCCATGGGGTATAGGGGGGCTATAGGGGCTGGGGGCTCTATGGGGTATAGGGAGGCTATAGAGGCTGGGGGCTCTATGGGGTATAGGGGGGCTATCGGGGCTATAGGGGCTGGGGGCTCTATGGGGTATAGGGGGGCTATAGGGGCTATAGGGGCTGGGGGCTCTAGGGGCTATAGGGGGGCTATAGGGGCTATAGGGGCTGGGGGCTCCGTGGGGTATAGGGGGGCTATAGGGGCTATAGGGGCTGGGGGCTCCATGAGGTATAGGGGGGCTATAGGGGCTATAGGGGCTGGGGGCTCTATGGGGTATAGGGGGGCTATCGGGGCTATAGGGGCTGGGGGCTCTATGGGGTATAGGGGGGCTATAGGGGCTATAGGGGCTGGGGGCTCTAGGGGCTATAGGGGGGCTATAGGGGCTATAGGGGCTGGGGGCTCCGTGGGGTATAGGGGGGCTATCGGGGCTATAGGGGCTGGGGGCTCCATGGGGTATAGGGGGGCTATAGGGGCTGGGGGCTCCATGGGGTATAGGGGGGCTATAGGGGCTATAGGGGCTGGGGGCTCCATGGGGTATAGGGGGGCTATCGGGGCTATAGGGGCTGGGGGCTCCATGGGGTATAGGGGGGCTATAGGGGCTATAGGGGCTGGGGGCTCCATGGGGTATAGGGGGGCTATAGGGGCTAGGGGCTCCATGGGCTATAGGGGGGCTACCGGGGCTATAGGGGCCATAGGGGGTGGGGGCTCTATGGGCTATAGGGGGGCTATAGGGGCTATAGGGGCTGGGGGCTCTATGGGGTATAGGGGGGCTATAGGGGCTGGGGGCTCCATGGGGTACAGGGGGGCTATAGGGGCTATCGGGGCTATAGGGGCTGGGGGCTCCATGGGGTATAGGGGGGCTATAGGGGCTGGGGGCTCTATGGGGTATAGGGGGGCTATAGGGGCTGGGGGCTCCGTGGGATATAGGGGGGCTATCGGGGCTGGGGGCTCCGTGCAGGCTCCTGGGGGGGCTATCGGGGCTCCGTGGGGGGCACAGGGGGGCTCCGAGGAGCGCCCGGGGGCTATCGGGGCTCCATGGGGGGCTGAGGGGGCTATCGGGGGCTATCGGGGGGCTACCTATCGCAGCCGGGGGGGCCGAGGGTACCTCCAGCATCCTTGGGGGCGGGCGTACCTGTAGCATCCTTTTGGGGGGGGGGGGCTGCCCCCGGAAGTCCTTCCTCCGCAGGAAGAGCAGCCGCTGTGCGGGGGGGGGGGCCGGGGGGATGCTTCCACCCCCCCCAGATTTCGGGGACCCCCCCAATTAACCCCGCTGCCCTTATCAATTACCCCCTTCCCCCCCGCCCTCTCTAATTACCCCCCCCCCATCCCACCCAAGCCTCTTTGTCTCCCCGGCGGGGGGGGGGGAGGGGGTGACGCGGCCACCGCCGGTGACACCCGAGGTGTGTGGGGGGGGGTGACACCCCTAAAATCGAGGTGACGCCCCCAGACCCCCTAAACCACCCCCGGACACCCCTCCCCTCCCCCCCCCCATCCCATCCATAGGGGCAGCCGAGCCACCTCTGGCTGGGGAGGGGGCGCGTGGGGGGGGAGGGGCAGGGGGGGGTCACCCCCTCAAATTTTCTTGGGGGGGGGGGGACAGCCATGGCCGCCGACCTGGGGGACCCCAAAACGGCCGCGTCGCCCCCCGCCCCCCCCAAACGCTTCTTCCGCAAGAGCGTGGAGGTGCTGGAGGAGGAGGAGCGGGGCGAGCGCTGCGACCCCGGCCCGCGGGGCGACCCCCGGCTCGGGGGGGGCGGCGAGGAGGGCGAGGAGGAGGCGGAGATGAAGGCCGTGGCCACCTCGCCCGGTGGCCGCTTCCTCAAGTTCGACATCGAGCTGGGGCGCGGCGCCTTCAAGACGGTCTTCAAGGGCTTCGACACCGACACCTGGGTGGAGGTGGCCTGGTGTGAGCTGCAGGTGAGCCCCGAGCCGGGCACGGCGAGTTTGGGCGAGTGGGGGTGGCGAGTTGGGGGGTGGGATTGGGGGTCTTAGGGTGGGAGGGTGCGTGGTGGGAGCCAGGGGGGTTTGAGGCTCTTCCAAAGTTGGGGACAGCCCGAAATTCACGGGGAATCTCCTGCCTGGCCCCTGGGGTGGGTGGGGAAGCCACTCCAGAGGTGGGATCGGCTCCTCAGACTCAGCCCGGGGCTCTTTGACCGCGGTGATCCCCAAAAATGAAGCCTGGAATCCCACGGCTGCTCCTTAGAGCCCCTCCCGGGCACGGGGACACCCCAAAATCCACCCGGGAACCTTTGAGCTCGGCTTGAGCTCCTCCCAAAGATGGGGACACCCCAAAATTCATCATTGGGGGGGATGGTGGTGATGGTGGTGATGGTGATGATGGTGATGATGATGATGGTGATGGTGATGATGGCGATGGTGATGATGGTGATGGTGATGGTGATGATGGTGATGATGGTGATGATGATGATGGTGATGATGATGATGACGATGCTGCCAATGACCCTGAGAACTGGGGATAGTGGTGGTGATGAGGATGATGAGGATGATGGTGATGATGATGATACTGGAGGTGGGGGATGACGATGATGGTGATGGTGATGATGGTGGTGATGGTGATGATGGTGGTGATGATGATGATATTGGAGTTGGGGAATGACGATGGTGATGATGCTGGAGGTGGGGGATGATGATGATGGTGATGATGGCGATGGTGATGATGGCGATGGTGATGATGGCGATGGTGATGATGGCGATGATGGAGATGGTGATGATGATGATGATGCTGCCAATGACCCTGAGGACTGGGGACAATGGTGGTGATGAGGATGATGAGGATGGTGATGAGGATGATGAGGATGATGGTGATGACGATGATGATGATACTGGAGGTGGGGGATGATGACGATGGTGATGATGATGATGGTGATGATCATGATGGTGATGACGGCGATGATGGCGATGGTGATGATGATGATGGTGATGATGATGATGATGATGGTGATGATGGCGATGGTGATGATGATGATGGTGATGCTGCCAATGACCCTGAGAACTGGGGATAGTGGTGGTGATGAGGATGATGAGGATGATGGTGATGATGATGATACTGGAGGTGGGGGATGATGATGATGGTGATGGTGATGGTGATGATGGTGGTGATGATGATGATATTGGAGTTGGGGAATGACGATGGTGATGATGCTGGAGGTGGGGGATGATGATGATGGTGATGATGATGATGGTGATGATGGCGATGGTGATGATGGCGATGGTGGAGATGGTGATGATGATGATGATGCTGCCAATGACCCTGAGGACTGGGGACAATGGTGGTGATGAGGATGATGATGATGGTGATGAGGATGATGAGGATGATGGTGATGACGATGATGATGATACTGGAGGTGGGGGATGATGACGATGGTGATGGTGATGATGATGGTGATGATGATGATGATATTGGAGTTGGGGAATGACGATGGTGATGATGCTGGATTTGGATGATGATGATGATGGTGATGATGGGGATGATAATGACGATGATGATGACACTGGAGTTGGAGTATGATGACGATGGTGACGATGGTGATGATGGTGATGATGGTGATGATGATGATCACGGTGATGGTGATGGTGATGATGATGACACTGGAGGTGGGGGATGATGATGGTGACGATGATGGTGATGATGGTGATGATGATGATGATACTGGAGGTGGGGGATGATGATGGTGACGATGATGGTGATGATGGTGATGATGATGATGATACTGGAGGTGGGGGATGATGATGATGGTGATGATGGTGGTGATGATGATGATGATATTGGAGTTGGGGAATGATGATGGTGATGATGCTGGATTTGGATGATGATGATGATGATGATGGGGATGATAATGATGATACTGGAGTTGGAGTATGATGACGATGGTGACGATGGTGATGATAGTGATGATGATGATGATGACACTGGAGGTGGGGGATGATGATGATGACGATGATGGTGATGATGATGATACTGGAGGTGGGGAATGATGATGGTGATGATGGTGATGATGATGATGACACTGGAGGTGGGGGATGATGATGATGACGATGATGGTGATGATGATGATGATTATGATGTTGGAGTTGGGGAATGACGATGGTGATGATGCTGATGATGGTGATGATGCTGCTGCTGATGATGATACTGGACTTGGATGATGACGATGATGGTGATGATGGTGATGATACTGCAGTTGGAGGATGATGATGATGATGACGATCATAGTGATGGTGATGATGATGACTACTGTGATGGTGATGATGATGACGATGGTGATGATGATACTGGAGTTGGGGGATGATGATGGTGCTAATGACGCCAATGATGGTGGTGATGATGGTGGTGATGATGACGATGATGATGATACTGGAGCTGGAGGATGATGGTGATGATGATGATGATGATGATGGTGATGATGATACTGGATTTGCATGATGATGATGATGACGACGATGATGATGATACTGGAGTTGTGGGATGATGATGGTGCTAATGACGCCGGTGATGGTGGTGATGATGATGATGGTGACGATGATGGTGGTGATGATGACGATCATGATGATACTGGAGGATGATGGCGATGATGATGGTGATGACAACAATGATGATGGTACTGGGGCTGGAGAATGATGATGATGATGATGACGATGATGGTGATGATGATACTGGAGTTTGGGGATGACAACGATGATAATGATGGTGATGATGACAACGATGATGGTGATACTGGAATTAGGGGATGATGATGGTGATGATGGTGACGATGATGATGGTGCTAATGACGCTGCTGATGGTGATGATGGTGACGATGATGATGTTGGAGTTGGGGGATGACGATGGTGATGATGCTGGAGGTGGGGGATGATGATGATGGTGATGATGATGATGGTGATGATGATGATGGTGATGATGGCGATGGTGATGATGGCGATGATGGAGATGGTGATGATGATGATGATGCTGCCAATGACCCTGAGGACTGGGGACAATGGTGGTGATGAGGATGATGATGATGGTGATGAGGATGATGGTGATGATGATGATACTGGACGTGGGGGATGATGACGATGGTGATGGTGATGATGGTGGTGATGATGATGATATTGGAGTTGGGGAATGACGATGGTGATGATGCTGATGATGGTGATGATGCTGCTGCTGATGATGATGATACTGGATTTGGATGATGACGATGATGGTGATGATGGTGATGATACTGCAGTTGGAGGATGATGATGATGATGATGATGATAGTGATGGTGATGATGATGACTACTGTGATGGTGATGATGATGACGATGGTGATGATGATACTGGAGTTGGGGGATGATGATGGTGCTAATGACGCCAATGATGGTGGTGATGATGGTGGTGATGATGACGATGATGATGATACTGGAGCTGGAGGATGATGGTGATGATGATGATGATGGTGATGACAACGATGATGATGGTGCTGGGGCTGGGAGATGATGATGGTGATGGTGATGATGGTGATGATGGTGATGATGATACTGGATTTAGATGATGATGATGATGACGACGATGATGATGATACTGGAGTTGTGGGATGATGATGGTGCTAATGATGCCGGTGATGGTGGTGATGATGATGATGGTGACGATGATGGTGGTGATGATGACGATGATGATGATACTGGAGCTGGAGGATGATGGTGATGATGATGGTGATGACAACAATGATGATGGTACTGGGGCTGGAGAATGATGATGATGATGACGATGATGGTGATGATGATACTGGAGTTTGGGGATGACAACGATGATAATGATGGTGATGATGACAACGATGATGGTGATACTGGAATTAGGGGATGATGATGGTGATGATGGTGACGATGATGATGTTGGAGTTGGGGGATGACGATGGTGATGATGACGATGATGACGATACTGGAGTTGGGGGATGATGATGATGACGATGATGGTGATGATGACAACAATGATGACGATACTGGAGTTCGGGAACGATGATGATGATGATGATGACGGTACTGAGGCTGGGGGCTGACAACGATGACCCCGGAATTCGGAGCCAATGCCAGCCATCGGGGTGGGTCTGTGGGTGGGTCTGTGCCCCCCAGGACCGGAAGCTGACCAAGGCAGAGCAGCAGCGCTTCAAGGAGGAGGCCGAGATGCTCAAGGGGCTGCAGCACCCCAACATCGTCCGCTTCTACGACTCCTGGGAGTCCTCGCTGCGCGGCAAGAAGTGCATCGTGCTCGTCACCGAGCTCATGACCTCGGGCACCCTCAAGACGTGAGTCGGGGGCGCGGGGGGCCGGGGGGGGGGGGGGGGGGAAGCCGGGCTGGGGCCGTCGGTGGCTGATGGGACCCCGCAGGTACCTCAAGAGGTTCAAGGTGATGAAGCCCAAGGTGCTGCGGAGCTGGTGCCGGCAGATCCTCAAGGGGCTGCAGTTCCTGCACACGCGGACGCCGCCCATCATCCACCGCGACCTCAAGTGCGACAACATCTTCATCACCGGCCCCACCGGCTCCGTCAAGATCGGCGACCTGGGACTGGCCACGCTCATGCGCACGTCCTTCGCCAAGAGCGTCATCGGTGAGCGCCGCCGGGGAACCCCCAACCCCTCGGGGAACCCCCAACCCCTTGGGGAACCCCCCCCCACTCGGGGAATCCCCCCTGAGCACCCACCCCGCAGGGACCCCCGAGTTCATGGCCCCCGAGATGTACGAGGAGCGCTACGACGAGTCCGTGGACGTCTACGCCTTCGGCATGTGCATGCTGGAGATGGGCACCTCCGAGTACCCCTACTCCGAGTGCCAGAACGCCGCCCAGATCTACCGCAAAGTCACCAGCGTGGGTGTCCCGTGCCCCCCCCCCCCGAGCCCCCCAAACCTCCCCCCGGAGCCCCCCTGGCACCGTGTCCTCCCCACAGGGCATCAAGCCGGCGAGCTTCCACAAGGTGACGGACCCCGAGGTGAAGGAGATCATCGAGGGCTGCATCCGGCAGAACAAGGCTGAGAGGTGGGATGGGGGGAGCCGGGACCCCCACGGGACCCCCATGGGACCCCCAGGGCTGACTGAATCCCCCTCCCCATGCCAGGCTGTCCATCCGGGACCTGCTGGACCACGCATTCTTTGCCGAGGACACGGGGCTGCGCGTGGAGCTGGCCGAGGACGACGCGGGGCTGGACCCGGCGCTGGCGCTGCGGCTCTGGGTGGAGGACCCCAAGAAGCTCAAGGGGAAGCACAAGGACAACGAGGCCATCGAGTTCAGCTTCAACCTGGAGGCCGATGTCCCCGAGGAGGTGGCCTACGAGATGGTGAGGGAGCGACCCCAAAACCCCTCTGGGTCGGCCCCTGGTTTGTCTCGATTCTCCCCCAAACTCGATGAACCTCCAAAATTGCTGCTGGAGCTTGTCTTGAACACCCCCAAAGGCAGGGATGCCCCAAAATTCATCCCTGGACCTCACTTTGAACACCCCCAAAGGCAGGGATGCCCCAAAATTCATCCCTGGACCTCACCTAAAACACCCCCAAAGACAGGGACATCCCAAAACTCATCCTGGACCTCACCTTGAACACCCCCAAAGGCAGGGATGCCCCAAAATTCATCCTGGACCTCACCTTGAACACCCCAGAAGGCAGGGACGCCCCAAAATTCATCCCTGGACCTCACCTTGAACACCCCCAAAGGCAGGGACACCCCAAAATTCACCCACGAGCCCCCCAAACTCCCCGGTGACCCCTCCTGAAGTCCCCAAATCTCCAAACCCACCCATGAACCCAACAGTTGGTGCCTCCAACTCTTCTTGACCCCTCCCAGAACAAAAATCACCCCAAAATTCATCCCTGAACGTCACCTTGACCCTCTCCCAAAGCCAAGGACCCCCCAAAATTCATCCCTGAACGGCACCTTGACCCTCTCCCAAAGCCAAGGACCCCCCAAAATTCATCCCTGAATGGCACCTTGACCCTCTCCCAAAACCAAGGACCCCCCAATTCCCCCTGGCACCCCCTGGAACTGACCCCGAGCCCCTCCTCCCCCCCAGCACTGCCGGCTCTCGGTGCTCCCCCACCCCCAATTTCCCACCCCCGGCCACCCCAAATTTTGCCCCCTCAGGTGAAATCCGGGTTCTTCCATGAGAGCGACTCCAAGGCCGTGGCCAAATCCATCCGGGACCGGCTGGCGCTGGTGCGGAAGACGCGGGAGAGGAAGCAGCAGGCGGAGAACCGGGGGGGCCCCGAGAACCGGGGGGGCCCCGAGAGCCGGGGGGGCCCCGAGGGCCGGGGGGGCCCCGAGAGCGAGGACACCGAGGTGGATCAGCACCTGCGGGAGCAGCCCCTGCCCGGCCCCGGTGAGACCCCCAAAACTGCCCCCGGTGAGACCCCCAAAACTGCCCCAGCCCCCCCAAAATGTCCCCGGTGAGACCCCCAAAACTGCCCCCGGTGAGACCCCCAAAACTGCCCCCGGTCCCCCAAAATATCCCCGGTGAGACCCCCAAAACTGCCCCCAGCCCCCCCAAAATGTCCCCGGTGAGACCCCCAAAACTGCCCCCGGTGAGACCCTGGCCCCCCAAAACTGACCCCGGTGAGAAACCTGGGCTGCCCCCGGACCCCCAAAACTGCCCCCGGTGAGACCCCCAAAACTGCCCCCGGCCCCCCCCAAATGTCCCCAGTGAGACCCCAGCCCCCCAAAACTGCCCCCGGTGAGACCCTGGACCCCCAAAACTGCCCCCGGTGAGACTCTGGAGCCCCAAAACTGCCATCAGCCCCCTGAAATTACCCCCAGCTCCCCAAAACTGCCCCCGGCCCCCCAAAACTGCCCCCGGTGAGACCCCTTGGCTGACCCTGGACCCCCAAAACTGCCCCCAGCCCCCTGAAATTATGCCCAGCTCCCCAAAACTGCCCCCCGTGAGACCCCTGGGCTGCCCCCGGACCCCCAAAACTGCCCCTGGTGAGACCCCTGGGCTACTCCCAGACCCCCAGAACTGCCCCCAGCCCCCTGAAATTACCCCCAGCTCCCCAAAACTGCCCCAAAACTGCCACCCCCACCATGGTGAGACCCCCTCAAAACTGCCCCCAGCCCCCAAAACATGAACCCCCTGCCCCCAGTGAGACCCCTGGGCTGCCCCCAACCCCCAAAACCGCCCCCAAAACTGCCCCCCACCCTCAGCGATGCCCCCAAAACTGCCCCCAACCCCCATAACTGCCCCCCTGCCCTCAGCAATGCCCCCAAAACTGCCCCCAACCCCCCATAACTGCCCCCAAAACTGCCCCCAAAACTGCCCCCCTGCCCTCAGCAATGCCCCCAAAACTGCCCCCAACCCCCAAAACTGCCCCCAAAACCGCCCGCCGCCCTCAGCAATGCCCCTAAAACTGCCCCCAACCCCCATAACCGCCCCCCTGCCCTCAGCGATGCCCCCAAAACTGCCCCCAACCCCCAAAACTGCCCCCAAAACTGCCCCCAAAACCGCCCCCAAAACCGCCCCCAAAACTGCCCCCTGCCCTCAGCGATGCCCCCCAAACTGCCCCCAAAACTGCCCCCCACCCTCAGCGATGCCCCCAAAACTGCCCCCAACCCCCAAAACTGCCCCCAAAACTGCCCCCAAAACCGCCCCCAAAACTGCCCCCTGCCCTCAGCGATGCCCCCCAAACTGCCCCCAAAACTGCCCCCTGCCCCTGTGAGCCCCCCCAGTGACCCCCCCCTCGCTCCCTCCCCACAGCCGAGGGGCTCCCGGACAGCGGCCCCCCCCCAGACGTCCCCGCGGCGCCGGAGCCGCAGCTCTGGGGGTACCCCCAGGACGGGGCGGCCCCCCCGGTGCCACCAGCGGTAAGTGCCCGTCACCCTGGGGGGTCCTGGGGGGTCCTGGGGGGTCCTGGGGGGGTCCGGACCCCCCCTCGCCACCACCCCGTGTCCTGCAGGTGACCCAGGGGACCGAGGGGACGTCGGAGGACGGCGCCGGAGGGGCCACCCTGGAGCCACCCGAGGGGGAGCCGGGGGTTGGCATCGCCTGCGGCTGCGGGGGGGGCGCGGTGGCAGCGGGGTCACAGCCACAGGTGGCACCCGGGGCACCGGGGCCGGGGGTGGCACCGGGAGTGGCAGCGGGGGTGACAGCGGCTCCTGGAGTGCCACCGGCGCAAGGGGTGGCACCTCCAGCTGGAATGGCACCGGCCTCGGCGGTGACAGCGGCTCTGGGGGTGCCACCAACCCACGGGGTGCCACTGGCCCCGGGGGTGCCACCGGCCCAAGGGGTGCCAGCGGCTCTGGGGGTGCCACCAGCTCCGGGGGTGCCACCGGCCCAAGGGGTGCCAGTGGCTCTGGGGGTGCCACCGGCCCAAGGGGTGCCACCGGCCCAAGGGGTGCCAGCGGCTCTGGGGGTGCCACCGGCCCAAGGGGTGCCACCTGGTCCAGGAGTGCCACCCCCACCTGGGATGCCACCGCAGCTGGTCCCCATCGTGCGCCTGCAGCCGGGCACTGGAATGCCACCGACAGCCCCCGGGATGCCACCGGGTCCAGGAATGCCACCACCATCCGGGATGCCACCAGCCCAGGGGATGCCACTGCAGCCAGTCCCCACCGTGCAGCCACAGCTGGTGCCAGGGATGCCACCAGTGCTGGGGATGTCACCAGCTCTGGGGCTGCCACCGGCTCCAGGGATGCCACCAACTGTTGGGATGTCACCAGCCCCGGGGATGCCACCGCTGCCCGTCCTGCCACCCGCCATGGCAATGCCACCAGCTCAAGGGATGCCACCAGCCCCAGAGATGCCACCGGCCATGGGGATGCCAGCGGCCATGGCGATGCCACCAGCCCCAGAGATGCCATCATCATCCATGATGCCACCGGCCATGGGGATGCCACCAGCCCCAGAGATGCCACCAGCCATGGGGATGCCACCAGCCCAAGGGATGCCACCTCCAGCCATGATGCCACCAGCCCAAGGGATGCCACCAGCCCAAGGGATGCCACCAGCGCCAGAGATGCCACCGGCCATGGTGATGCCACCAGCCCAAGGGATGCCACCTCCATCCATGATACCGCCAGCCCAAGGGATGCCACCCCCACCCATGATGCCACCAGCCCCGGGGCTGCCACCTCCATCTGTGCTGCCACCAACCATGGCGATGCCACCAGCCCCAGGGGTGCCACCAACTCCAGAGCTGCCACCACCGTCCCCGATGCCGCCAGTCCCAGGAATGCCACCAGCCACGGCGATGCCACCGGCCCCAGAGATGCCACCGCCATCCCCGATGCCACAGCCCGGCCCCGAGGACCCCTCGGCGTCCCTGCTGCGCGTCCCCGACGTCCCCGAGGCGCCGCGTGCCCGGCAGCAGCGCCGCGCCTCGTGCCAGCGCCCTGCCCGCTTCCAGCTGACCGTGCTGCAGGTCAGGGGCACGGCCGGGGGCCGGGGGGCCCGTGGGGCCAGCTGGGCACGGACAGAGTGTCCCCCCCCCGCCCCCCAGGTGTCCTCGGCCGGGGACAACACGGTGGAGTGCCAGCTGGAGACCCACGACAGCAAGATGGTCACCTTCAAGTTCGACGCCGACGGGGACGCGCCCGAGGACATCGCCTGCTACATGGTGCCCTCCCCCACCCGCCCTGGCCCCTCCCCAGGCCCTGGCCCCCTCCCCAGTCCGTGTCCCCTCCCAAATCTGTGTCCCCCTCCCCAATCCATGTCCCCCTCCTAGTCTGTGTCCCCCCCAAATCTGTGTCCCCCTCCCCAGTCCGTGTCCCCCTCCCCAGTCCGTGTCCCCCTCCCCAATCCGTGTCCCCTCCCCAGTCTGTGTCCCCCTCCCAAATCCATGTCACCCCCTCCGTGTCCCCCTCCCCAATCCGTGTCCCCCTCCCCATCCGTGTCCCCTCCCCAGCCCGTGTCTCCTCCCAAATCCATGTCACCCCCTCCGTGTCCCCCTCCCCAGTCTGTGTCCCCCTCCCCAATCCATGTCACCCCCTCCATGTCCCCCTCCCAATCCATATCCCCCTCCCCAGTCCGTGCCCCCTCCCCAGTCCGTGCCCCCCTCCCCAATCCATGTCACCCCCTCCATGTCCCCCTCCCAATCCATGTCCCCCTCCCCATCCATGTCCCCCTCCCAATCCGTGTCCCCTCCCCAGCCCCTGTCCCCTCCCCAATCCGTGTCCCCCCCAAATCTGTGTCCCCCCCAATGTGTCCCCTCCCCAATCCATGTCACCCCCTCCATGTCTCCCTCCCCATCCCGTGCCCCCTCCCCAGTCCGTGTCCCCCTCCCCAATCCGTGTCCCCCTCCCAATCCATGTCCCCCTCCCAATCCGTGTCCCCCTCCCCAGTCCCTGTCCCCCTCCCCAGTTCGTGCCCCCTCCCCAATCCATGTCCCCCTCCCCAATCTGTGTCCCCTCCCCATCCGTGTCCCCCCCCCCGCCCGTGTCCATCCCTGATCCGAGTCCCTCCCTCCCCAACCCACGACCCCCCCCCCAATCTGTGTCCCCCCCCCCGCAGGTCGAGGACAACTTTGTGCTCGAGGGGGAGCGGGACAAGTTTGTGGAGGAGCTCAAGGCCATCGTGGCGCAGGCCCGGGGGCTCCTCGGGACCCCCGCCCCGGACCCCCAGGTGCTCCCCCTCCCTCCCCGGACTCCCCCCTGATCCTCCCCAGACCACTGACCCCCCCCCCCCCACTGACCCCCCCAATGCGTCTCCCCCCAGGTGGGACCCCCGGAGCCGGCAGCGGGTGGTGAGTAGCAGGGGAGGGGAGGGGGCTGGGGTCGCCCCCCACCCGCTGACCCCTCGCCACCGCCCCCCCCCCAGGTGAAGGCCCCCCCCAATCGTCACCCGTGGGGCGCTGGAGGTTCTGCATCAACCGAACCATCCGGAACCGCGAGGCCACCGGTGCGTCCCCAGGGCCAGGGGGAGGGGAGGGGGACACGGACCCGGACCCGCCACCGGCCCCCCCGGCACCGGGGGTGTCACCCCCACCCCCATCCCTGACCGGGGTGTCCCCTCCCCGCAGGCCCCGGGGGACCCCCGCCCGCCCGGAGAGCCCCGGGGACGTCCCAGGGGGCTCCCCCGGGGCCGGGGACAGAGGAGAGCGGAGGAGCGCCGGAGCAGGACGGGCCGGCGGGGCTGGACACGGGGGTCCCCAAAGCCCGGGATGTCCCCGAGGGCCAGGGCTCGGCTGTCCCCAAGGCCGAGGAGCTCGGTGTCCCCCAAGCACCGGGGACAGTTGCCACCGGCCCTCGGGAGGTGGCAGAGCCCGCGGCGCCAGAGGGGATCGAGCCCGACCCCCGAGATCCGGGGGCTCCCCGAGGAAGCGTCCCCAGCCCTGGGGAGCAGGAGGGACCCGGGCCCCCGGACGTGGCTGTGCCCAAAGGCCCGGAGCCCGATGGCCACCGAGGAGCAGAGCCCCTCGTCCCTGGGCACGCGGAGCCGGCCGTCCCCCAGGGACAGGGGACAGTGGCCACCGGCCCGTGGGACACGGAACCGGCCATGCCCGACCCCCCCGAGCCGGACGTGTCCCTGGAGCCAGTGACCGCCGTCACCGGAGCCCCGGAGCCAGGTGACCCCCAAGGACTGGGGACATTCGTCACCGGCCCTTGGGGACAGGAGGGACCCCCGGGACCAGAGGTGAGTGGCCGCGCCCCAAGAGCTGGACAGCCCCGAGGTCCAGGTGTCCTCCCGTCCCCAAGGCCTCGGTGGCCCTCAAGGACCAGAGGCCACTGTCCCCAACCCCAGAATTTTGGTGTCCCCCAAACCCAAGCCCCAAGACCTCGGTGTTCCCTGAAGACCAGGAGTGACCGGTCCCAACCCCAGGACCGCCCTGTCCCCCACACCCTGAGTCCTCGGTGTCCCTGAACCCCAAACCCCAACATCCCAATGACCCCACAAGCCCAGCCCCAAGACCTCGATGACCCCAAGCCCGACCCCCCATGCTCCTGATGTCCCTCTAACCTCAAGGTCTCAGTGTCCCCCAAACCCAAAACCCCGGTGTCCCCCAAAACCCCGAGACCTCGATGATCCCAGGCTCCCAGCCCCCCGTGTTCCCCCAATCCCAAAACCTCGGCGTCCCCAAACCCCCAAGACCCCGCGGAGCCCCGTGTCCCCTGGCCGCGCTGACGCCCTGTTCCTGTTCCCATTCCTGTTCCCATCCCATTCCTGTCCTGTTCCCATTCCCGTTCTCACCCCCCGCCCCCATTCCCACCCCCATTCCCCATTCTCATCCCTGTTCCCATTCCCGCCCCCATTCCCGCCCCCATTCCCATCCCCATTCCCATCTCCATTGTTGCCATTTGCATTCCCACCCCCATTCCTCATCCCATCCCATTCCCACCCCCATTCCCATCCCCATTCCCACCCCCATTCCTCATCCCACCCCCATTCCCACCCCCACCCCCATTCCCATCCCATCCCATCCCATTCCCATCCCCGTTGCCATCCCTGTTCCCATTCCCATTCTCATCCCATTCCCATACCATCCCTGTTCCCATTCCCACTGCCATCCCACCCCGTTCCCATCCCCATCCCATTCCCACCCCCATTCCCATTCCACCCCATTCCTGTTCCCATTCCCATCCCATCCCATCCCATCCCATCCCATCCCATCCCATCCCATCCCCATTCCCACCCCCATTCCCATCCCATCCCGTTCCTGTTCCCATTCCCATTCCATTCCATCCCCACCCCCACCCCCATTCCCATTCCCACCCCTGTTCCCGTTCCCACCCCCATCCCATCCCATCCCATCCCATCCCATCCCATCCCATCCCATCCCATCCCACCCCCATTTCCATCCCATTCCCATTCCATTCCCACCTCTGTTCCCATTCCTGTCCCATTCCCACCCCTGTTCCCGTTCCCATTCTCATCCCATTTCCATTCCCACCCCATCCCACCCCATTCCCATCCCATCCCGTTCCCATTCCCATCCCATCCCCACCCCTGTTTCCATTCCCATCCCATTCCCATCCCTGTTCCCATTCCCATTCCCACTCCCACCCCCATCCCATTTCCATTCCCATCCCATTCCCATTCCCATTCCCATTCCCGTCCCATCCTGTTCCTGTTCCCATTCCCATCCCATCCCATTCCCATTCCAATTCCATTCCCATCCCATCCCATCCCATCCCATCCCTTCCCATTCCCGTTCCCATCCCATCCCATCCCATCCCATCCCATCCCATCCCTGTTCCCATTCCCACCCCCATTCCCGTTCCCGTTCCCGTTCCCATTCCCGTTCCCATTCCCATCCCATCCCATCCCATCCCATCCCATTCCCATCCCATCCCATTCCCATTCCCATTCCCATCCCATTCCCATCCCATTCCCATCCCATCCCACCCCCGTTCCCATTCCCATCCCATCCCATCCCATCCCATCCCATCCCATCCCATCCCATCCCATCCCATCCCATCCCATCCCATCCCATCCCGTTCCCATTCCCATCCCACCCCCGTTCCCATTCCCATTCCCATTCCCATCCCATCCCATCCCATTCCCATTCCCATCCCATTCCATTCCCATCCCATCCCATTCCCATCCCATCCCACCCCCGTTCCCGTTCCCGTTCCCATTCCCATTCCCATTCCCATTCCCATCCCATTCCATTCCATCCCATTCCCATCCCATCCCATCCCATCCCCGTTCCCATTCCCATTCCCGTTCCCATTCCCATCCCATCCCTGTTCCCATTCCCGTTCCCCTTCCCATTCCCATCCCATTCCCATTCCCATTCCCATTCCCATCCCATTCCCATTCCCATCCCATTCCATTCCATTCCCATCCCATCCCATTCCCATCCCATCCCACCCCCGTTCCCGTTCCCGTTCCCATTCCCATCCCATTCCCATTCCCATCCCATTCCATTCCCATCCCATCCCGTTCCCATTCCCATCCCACCCCCGTTCCCATTCCCATTCCCATTCCCATCCCATCCCATCCCATTCCCATTCCCATCCCATTCCATTCCCATCCCATTCCCATCCCATCCCATCCCACCCCCGTTCCCGTTCCCGTTCCCATTCCCATCCCATCCCATCCCATCCCATCCCATCCCATCCCATCCCATCCCATCCCCATTCCCACCCCCATTCCCATCCCATCCCGTTCCTGTTCCCATTCCCATTCCATTCCATCCCCACCCCCACCCCCATTCCCATTCCCACCCCTGTTCCCGTTCCCACCCCCATCCCATCCCATTCCCATTCCAATTCCATTCCCATCCCATCCCATCCCATCCCATCCCTTCCCATTCCCGTTCCCATCCCATCCCATCCTATCCCATCCCTGTTCCCATTCCCACCCCCATTCCCGTTCCCGTTCCCATTCCCGTTCCCATTCCCGTTCCCATTCCCATCCCATCCCATCCCTGTTCCCGTTCCCGTTCCCATTCCCATCCCATCCCTGTTCCCGTTCCCATTCCCATTCCCATCCCATCCCATTCCCATTCCCATCCCATTCCCATCCCATTCCCATTCCCATCCCATTCCCATCCCATCCCATTCCCATCCCATCCCACCCCCGTTCCCATTCCCATCCCATCCCATCCCATCCCACCCCCGTTCCCGTTCCCATTCCCATTCCCGTTCCCATTCCCATCCCATCCCATCCCATTCCCATCCCATCCCACCCCCGTTCCCGTTCCCATTCCCATCCCATCCCATTCCCATTCTCATCCCATCCCATCCCATTCCATCCCATCCCATCCCATCCCACCCCCGTTCCCATTCCCATTCCCGTTCCCATCCCATCCCACCCCCGTTCCCGTTCCCATTCCCATCCCATCCCATTCCCATTCCCGTTCCCATTCCCATCCCATCCCACCCCCGTTCCCGTTCCCATTCCCATCCCATTCCCATCCCATCCCATCCCACCCCCGTTCCCGTTCCCGTTCCCGTTCCGTTCCCGTTCCCGTTCCCATCCCATTCCCATCCCATCCCATCCCATTCCCGTTCCCGTTCCCACCCCCCACAGGCAGCGCCGCCCCCGCCCGCCCCCCGCCCGTGGGGGGGGGTTTCCCTCTGGGGCTGTGCCCCCGCCTGCGCAGCCCCCGCAAGGGCTGGGGCCGCCGCCCTCAAGAGCTGGGCCCGGCGCCTGCGCCCCCCCGCCGGGGGGGGGGACCCCCACACAGGTACGGGGGCACCCCGAAACCGCGGGGAGCCCTAAACCCCGCCTGTGCCCCCCGTGTACCCCTAAACCCCGCCTGTGCCCCCCGTGTACCCCCAAACCCCACCTGTGCCCCCCGTGTACCCCCAAACTCCGCCTGTGTACCCCTAAACCCCGCCTGTGCCCCCTGTGTACCCTAAACACCACCTGTGTACCCCTAAACCCCGCCTGTGCCCCCCGTGTACCCCCAAACCCCATCTGTGTACCCCTAAACCCCGCCTGTGCCCCCCGTGTACCCCTAAACCCCGCCTGTGTACCCCTAAACCCCGCCTGTGCCCCCTGTACCCCTAAACCCCGCCTGTGCCCCCCACGTACCCCCAAACCCCATCTGTGTACCCCTAAACCCCGCCTGTGCCCCCCATGTACCCCTAAACCCCGCCTGTGCCCCCCGTGTACCCCCAAACCCCATCTGTGTACCCCTAAACCCCGCCTGTGCCCCCCATGTACCCCTAAACCCCGCCTGTACCCCCGTGTACCCCTAAACCCCGCCTGTGTACCCCTAAACCCCGCCTGTGCCCCCCGTGTACCCCTAAACCCCACCTGTGCCCCCCGTGTACCCCTAAACCCCGCCTGTGTACCCCTAAACCCCCGCCTGTGCCCCCCGTGTACCCCTAAACCCCACCTGTGCCCCCCGTGTACCCCTAAACCCCATCTGTGTACCCCTAAACCCCGCCTGTGCCCCCCATGTACCCCTAAACCCCGCCTGTGTACCCCGTGTACCCCTAAACCCCATCTGTGCCCCCCGTGTACCCCTAAACCCCACCTGTGCCCCCCGTGTACCCCTAAACCCCGCCTGTGTACCCCTAAACCCCACCTGTGCCCCTAAACCCCACCTGTGCCCCCCGTGTACCCCCAAACCCCGCCTGTGCCCCCCGTGTACCCCTAAACCGCATCTGTGTACCCCAAAACCCCATCTGTGCCCCCCGTGTACCCCTAAACCCCGCCTGTGTACCCCTAAACCCCGCCTGTGCCCCCCGTGTACCCCTAAACCCCACCTGTGCCCCCCACGTACCCCCATGGGATCCATCTGTGCCCCCCGTGTGCCCCCCATTCACACCCCCCTGTGCCCCCCATTTACACCCCCCATGTGCCCCCCTGTGCCCCCTCCGTGCCCCCATTCACACCCCCCTGTGCCCCCCATGTGCCCCCATTTACGTCCCCCCTGTGCCCCCCGTGTGCCCCCCATTTACACCCCCCGTGTGCCCCCCCTGTGCCCCCATTTACGTCCCCCCTGTGCCCCCCGTGTGCCCATTTACACCCCCCCGTGCCCCCCATTCACACCCCCCCGTGCCCCCCGTGTGCCCCCCATTCACACCCCCCCGTGCCCCCCATTTACACCCCCCCGTGCCCCCCGTGTGCCCCCCATTTACACCCCCCGTGTGCCCCCCTGTACCCCCCGTGTGCCCCCCATTTACGCCCCCCCTGTGCCCCCCCGTGTGCCCCCCATTCACACCCCCGTGTGCCCCCCTGTGCCCCCCCTGTGCCCCCCCATTTACACCCCCCGTGTGCCCCCCTGTGCCCCCCCTGTGCCCCCCATTTACACCCCCATGTGCCCCCCGTGTGCCCCCCATTTACACCCCCCGTGTGCCCCCCTGTGCCCCCCATTTACACCCCCCGTGTGCCCCCCTGTGCCCCCCCGTGCCCCCATTTACGCCCCCCCGTGCCCCCCCGTGTGCCCCCCATTCACACCCCCGTGTGCCCCCCCTGTGCCCCCCATTCACACCCTCCGTGTGCCCCCCGTGTGCCCCCCATTTACGCCCCCCTGTGCCCCCCTGTGCCCCCCATTCACACCCTCCGTGTGCCCCCCCGTGCCCCCCCTGTGCCCCCCATTTACACCCCCCTGTGCCCCCCCTGTGCCCCCCATTCACACCCTCCGTGTGCCCCCCTGTGCCCCCCATTTACGCCCCCCTGTGCCCCCCGTGTGCCCCCCATTTACACCCCCCCTGTGCCCCCCTGTGCCCCCCATTTACGCCCCCCCCCATCCCGCAGAGGAGCCGGAGGAACTCGGGGACCCCCCAAGGCGAGGCCGCTGCCAGGTGGGTGTTGGGGACCCCAAAGTGCCCTGGGGACCCCCCCAAACCACCCGTGGGACCCCCCCAAAAACCTACAGTGACCCCAAATCTGCCCCTGGGACCCCCCCCAAAACCTACAGCGACCCCAAATCTGCCCCTGGGACCCCAAAATGGCCCCAAGGACCCCCCCCAAAAACCTACAGTGACCCCAAATCTGCCCCTGGGACCCTCCAAAACGGCCCCAGGGGCCCCCAAACTACCCCAGGGACCCCCAAAATGTCCCAAGGACCCCCAAACTGCCCCAGAGACCCCCCCAAACAGCCTCAGGGACCCCCAAAATGTCCCAAGGACCCTGAAACTGTCCCAGAAACCCCCCAAAACTGCCCCAGGGACCCCCAAACTGCCCCAAGGACCCCTCCAAACAGCCCCAGGGACCCCCAAAATGTCCCAAGGACCCCAGCACTGCCCCAGGGACCCCCAAAACTGCCCCAGGGACCCCCAAACTGCCCCAAGGACCCCAGAACTGCCCCAGGGACCCCCAAAACTGCCCCAAGGGACCCCCAAAATGTCCCAAGGACCCTAGAACTGCCCCAGAGACCCCCCCCAAACTGCCCCAAGGACCCCAGAACTGCCCCAGAGACCCCCAAAGTGCCCCCAGAGACCCCCAAACTGCCCCCCAGAGACCCCAAATCACACCCAAGGCCCCCTCCCAACCCCCCCAAATCCCCCCCCTCTTCACCCCCATCCATCTCCTGTCACCCCCTCCCTCCCCACAGCCGCCCCCCGAACCCCTCGACCCCGAGGGCGACTGGGGGGGCCCCAGCTCGGGCAGCGAGAGCGGGGGGCTGGGGGGACCCCCGCACCCCCCCGGGGCCCCCCTGCTCCCCCCGGGGTCCCCCGAGACCCCCCTGAGCAGCGACGGCGACTCAGAGCCCGAGGACGAGGCCCTGCGGGAGCAGCTGCGGCGGCTGCGGGAAAAGTGAGTGGGGGGCTTCTGGGGGGGGGGATTGGGGGGTGCTGGAGGGGTTTGGGGGGGATTTGGGGACCCCCCCCGGACCCCCTCAGGCACATCCAGGAGGTGCTGGAGCTGCGGGTGTGGCAGGACTGGGAGTCCTGGGGGGAGGTTGGGGGTCCTGAGGAGGTTTAGAGGGGGTTTTGGGGGTCCCGAGGAGGTTTTGGGGGGAGTTGGGGAGGTTTAGAGGGGGTTTAGGGGGTCCCGAGGAGGTTTTGGGGGGCATTTGAGGGGATTTGGGGAGGTTTTGAGGGGATTTTGGGGGTCCCGAGGAGGTTTTGGGGGGAGTTGGGGAGGTTTAGAGGGGGTTTGGGGGGTCCCGAGGAGGTTTTGGGGCGGTTTGAGGAGGTTTTGGGGAGGTTTAGAGGGGGTTTGGGGGGTCCCGAGGAGGTTTTGGGGCGGTTTGAGGAGGTTTTGGGGAGGTTTAGAGGGGGTTTGGGGGTCCCGAGGAGGTTTTGTGGGAGTTTGGGGGGGATTTTGGGGGTCCCAAGGAGGTTTTGGGAAGATCTGGGGAGGTTTAGAGGGGGTTTGGGGCGTCCCGAGGAGGTTTTGGGGGGTCCCGAGGAGATTTTGTGGCGGTTTAGAGGGGGTTTGGGGGAGGTTTAGAGGGGGTTTGGGGGTTCCGAGGAGGATTTTGGGGGGCATATGGGAGATTTGGGGACCCCCCCGACTGCTCCAGGCACATCCAGGAGGTGCTGGAGCTGTGGGCGCGGCAGGACCGGGAGTCCTGGGGGGGCTTTGGGGGTCCCGAGGAGGTTTTGAGGGGTCCTGAGGAGGTTTAGAGGGGGTTTGGGGGGTCCCGAGGAGGTTTTGGGGCGGTTTGAGGAGGTTTTGGGGTCCCGAGGAGGTTTTGTGGGAGTTTGGGGGGGATTTTGGGGGTCCCAAGGAGGTTTTGGGGGGTCCTGAGGAGGTTTAGAGGGGGTTTAGGGGGTCCCGAGGAGGTTTTGAGGGGATTTTGGGGGTCCCGAGGAGGTTTTGGGAGGATTTGGGGAGGTTTTGAGGGGGTTTGGGGGGTCCCGAGGAGGTTTTGGGGGGCATGAGGGGGATTTGGGGAGGTTTTGAGGGGGCTTTGGGGGTCCCGAGGAGGTTTTGAGGAGATTTTAGGGGTCCCGAGGAGGTTTTGGGGGGAACTGGGGAGGTTTTGAGGGGATTTTGGGGGTCTCGGCGACGTTTCGGGGGTCCCGGGGAGGTTTTGGGGGGGTCCCGGGGAGGTTTTGGGGGTCCCGGGCAGGTTTTGGGGACCCCCTGTGCCCCCCCAGGCACATCCAGGAGGTGCTGGAGCTGCGGGCGCGCCAGGACCGGGAGCTGCCCCGGTGGCTCCCGGGGGATTTTGGGGGTCCCGGGGAGCTTTCTGGGGTCCCGGGGAGCTTTCGGGGGTCCCGGGCAGGTTTTGGGGACCCCCTGTGACCCCCCCCGGCCCCCCAGGCACATCCAGGAGGTGCTGGAGCTGCGGGCGCGCCAGGACCGGGAGCTGCGGGAGCTGCACCGGCGGCTCCGAGCCCTCAAAGAGGCCCGGGGGGACCCCCCGAAATGGGGAGGGGGCGGCGGGACCCCCCCCCAGCGCGGCCTCGGGGCTTCCCCGCGGCGGCCTCGGGGGGCCCGGGCGAGAGGGCGGGGCCGGGGCGCGGCCCTGACAGGTTTGGGGTGAAAAGAGGGGATTTTGGGGTGTAAAGAGGGGGGGTTGGGGTGTGAAGGGGGGATTTTGGGGTGTAAAGGGGGGATTTGGGGTGCAGAGGGGGGATTTTGGGGTGCAAAGGGGG
>JANXIP010000338.1:0-32872 GCA_026167965.1 Cyanocitta stelleri | reverse complement strand
CGGCTTTGGGGCTTTTACAGGAATCAGAAACAGCTCGAGCTCCCAGGAAGGGCTGGGTTTAAACTGCGGTTTAGTTCGGGGCTGGGTTTAAACTGCGGTTTAGTTCGGGGCTGGGTTTAAACTTTTTGGTTGAATTTTGGGGCTGGGTTTAAACTTTTGGGTTGAATTTGGGACTGGGGTTAAACTTTGGTTTGATTTGGGGGCTGGGTTTAAACTTGGGGTTATTTTGGGGCTGGGTTTAAACTTCGGTTTAAACTCCGGTTTGATTCGGGGCTGGGTTTAAACTTTGGGTTTATTTTGGGGCTGGGTTTAAACTTGGGTTTAAACTTTGTTTTGATTCGGGGCTGGGTTTACACTTGGGTTTAATTTTGGGGCTGGGTTTAAAATTTGGGTTGAATTTGGGACTGGGTTTAAACTTTGGGTTTATTTTGGGGCTGGGTTTAAACTTTGTTTTAAACTTGGGTTTGATTCGGGGCTGGGTTTACACTTGGGGTGGATTTAGGCCTGGCCTAAAGCTGGGGCTGCCTGCAATTCCCAGCAGCGCTTCCCAAAGAGCCACAAAAGGGGAATTTTTGGAGCTCCCCAAGGAATCCAGGCTGGATGAGCCTTGCAAAGTTGGCCTTTGCTGCCTTTTAGGCCGAGCCTAAATGAAACCCAAGTTTAAACCCAGCCATTCCCAGATAAACTCCGGGATCACGCGGAGGAACGGGGATTAACCTTGGGCACCTGGAGATTCCCGATTCCAGGGCTGGGGTTTTTTGGGAATGGGAGCGGAATAAACCTCGTCAGGTGGCCGGGTTTTAGTTGTGCGCTAAAACCAGTTCTAACTCTGATCCCAGCCCAGCTGAGCCACAGGCTGGGAATGTTTCCATTCCTTTGGGATTGGAAACGGCCTCGTGCAAAGCACCTGGGCCTTCCCAAACCGGAATTTCGGGAAAACGCCCGGAGCGGGAATTTCCTCTGGGAATTGTGGTCCCTGGGAGGATTTTTTTGGGAATTCCAAGTCCGTTTTGAGCCGAGGGATTTTTCCCGCCCGACTCGGCCGCTTTTCTGGGATGAGCTTTTCTGGGATGAGCTTTTCCTGGAGGGGCCAGTCCGTGCTTTCCTTGTTTCCTAATCCAAGAATTCCATGGGAATATTCCCTGATTTTGGCTCTCCTCAGACCATTCCAGGCATTCCCAATCCCACAATTCCATGGGAATATTCCCTGATTTTCGCTCTCCTCAGACCATTCCAGGCATTCCCAATCCCACAATTCCATTCCGGGCGTTTTTCCAGAGCTCTGAGCTCACTTCCTGCTCCCTGATTTTTCCGGAAAACCTCAGGAATGAGGAAGCTGCCGGAGCTTTTCCCACAAGGAGCGATTCCGAACCCTCTGCTCCTGGGAAAACGGGATTTTTGGGATGGTTATCCTGGCTCTTGGAATCCCTGGAATTGCAGCTGGGCCCAAAATCCGGAGGGAGGGTTGGGAATGAGAGGGTTGGGAAGAGGCTCCTCCTTTGGCCTTTGGATTTCTGGGATTTTCTCCTGGGAAAAGCCACTCAGGAATGAATCCAGAGCCACACGAGGAATTCCAGGCTTTTCCAGACTTTTTGTGGCCCTGAGATCATCGGGAATTTGGGAAAAATTGGGGAAATTGAGAAAAATTGTGGAAAATTGGGGAAAATTAAGGGATAAATTGGGAAAATTGGGGGAAATTGGGGAAAATTGGGGGAAATTGGGAAAATTGGGGAAAATTGGGGAAAAATTGGGGAAAATTGGGAAAATTGGGGGAAATTGGGGAAATTGGGGCAAAATTGGGAAAACTGGGGAAAATTGGGGAAAATTTCGGAAAATTTGGGGAAAATTGGGGAAAAATTGGGGAAAAGTTGGGAAAAATTGGGGGGAAATTGGGAAAATTTGGGTAAATTTGGGAAAATTGGGAAAAATTGGGGAAAATTTGGGAAAAATTGGGGAAAATCAGGGAAAATTGGGGAAAAGTTGGGAAAAGTTGGAAAAATTGGGGAAAAATTTGGGAAAAATTGGGGAAAGTTGGGGAAAATTGGGAAAATTTGGGATTTCCTTGATTCCCTCCATGTTTTCCCAGGATTTCCTTGATTCCCTCTGTGTTTTCCAAGGATTTCCTTGACTCTCTCCATGTTTTCCAGGCGATGTCTGAGGCTGGAATAACGGGATCCCTGCTCCAAGAGGAGGAAAACTTCTCCTCCTGCCTGGCCCGAATCGACGCCCTCATCCTCAAACCTCTGCTCCAGGCAGGTAAATCCAGGGAATTTTCATCGGGAATTCCCAGCCGGAGTCAATCCGAGAAGGGATTTCCAGCTGGAATTCCCGCTGGGAAGCGTTTCCTGGGAGGAATTGGTTTTGAGGGAATTGGTTTTTAGGTAAAACAAGGCCTAGGGAACGGCCCCAGGGCTTCCTGGGGTTTTTAGGGATGAATCCGTGTTTTCAGCTGGATCAGCGCTCCCAGTGCAGCGTTTCCAGCACGGGAATGGAAAATTCCCACTGGAATCCCTCCAAGCGATCCCTCTCTCCCTCCCTGCTCCCATTCCGGGCCCATCCCTGCGGGAAAAACTTGTGGGAACGAGTTGGGAGCTGGCCGGGAATCAAAGCAGCTCCAGGGAAATGCCAAATCCAGGGAAAAGTTCCCGTGCTGGGGCCTCCTGGGAATTCCTTTTGGGATGAATTCCAAGGAAACCGGGCAGGGTTTTTTGGGAAAAGGGCAGGAAATTCCCCTCTGGAGCTGCGGGATGAGCATCACAGAGAGTTTGGGATGGAGTTTATCCCATTCCTGGAAAAACAGCTCCATGGATTCATCCAATTCCTTGGAATTTCCCCTTTTTCAGAGGCATTTTTCCGGGTTTTTCGCTCCCCGCTTTCCCAAGGTTTTTTGTTTCTTCCTTCCAGCCAAAACAACTCCATGGGCTCCTAAAATTCCCTGGAATTTCCCCTGTTAGTGAAAGAATGGGATGGGATCGGGATCTCTCCGGATACGGCCATTCCCAGCTGGAATTCCCTCTCTGGGAAGAGCTTTCCGCATTCCCTGTGCCCTGAAATTCCCGAATTTCCCTCAGGACACTCCATGATCCCATCAAAATTCCAAGCGAGGAGCTCTGCTCTCTTCTTGATCCAACTTTATAAAACCATGGAGCGGTTGGATGGGAGAGAAACGGGACAAATCCATTTTTCCCAGGGTTTTTGGTCTCTGCTCTCCCAAAGTTTTTCATTTATTCCATTCCAGCCAAAGCGGCTCCATGGACTCCCAAAATTCCTTGGAATTTCCCCTTTTCCCTGTTAGGGACAGGATTTCTCCTCAATCCCTGGAGTAAATCCCATCCTTTGGAAAACAATCCCCACTTCCAATCCTTTCCCGCTCCAGGAATATCCAGGCATGGATATTTTCCATGGAAATTTTCCAGGAATTCTTTTCTCATTCGGGGCCTGATTGCTCCTAAAAATGGATCGGAAACGCGGAGAAAGGAATTCCGGAGTGAGGGAAGGGAGATCCCGGGAAAGGAGATTTTCCTGGATTGCTCCTGCTCCCATTCCTCAAAAAAAAAAGAGGAATTCTCAGGATGAGCACCCGGTGGGAATGGCCCCGGTTGGTGCCAATCCTGACCCACAGGACATCCTTGGGATCATCCCATTCCATGGGCAGGGATCTCCTGCTATCCCAGGTTTTGGACACTTCCAGGGATCCAGGGGCAGCCACAGCTCCTCTGGGAATTCCAGCCCAGCCGGGAATTCCTTCCCAAGATCCCATCCATCCCTACTCCCCTTCAGTTCAAAGCCATTCCCTGTTTTCCTGGCACTCCAGGCCTTTGCCCAAATCCCTCTCCCTTTCCAGAGAAGGCAAAAAGATGGAAAACTTCCCCCTTTTTCCCTGGATTCTGGAAATCTTTCTCTCTGCTGCTCTGGAGCCAAGGGAAAACTTTCCATGAGCAGCACATGGAATGGGGTCCGTGTGGGAGTGTCCAGTTCTGCTCGGGATGAGAGTTCAGGGCATCGATCCCTGATTTCGGGAGCACTCGGGAGAAACGGAACCGCTTCCGGTGGGGGAGAAATCGGGAAAATGAGGAAAAGTTTTGTGCTGCGGAATTTCCTTCTCAATTAATGGATCGGGAGGGAATTTAGGGATCATCCCATTCCATGGGCCGGGGGGAAATTCCATATCCCAGGCTGCTCCCAGCCCCAATGTCCAGCCTGGCCTTGGGCACTGCCAGGGATCCAGGGGCAGCCACAGCTGCTCTGGCAATTCCAGCCCAGCCCCTCCCCACCCTCCCAGCCAGCAATTCCCAATTCCCAAGATCCCACCCCAATCCCCTTTTCCAGTGGGAAGCCATTCCCTGGCTCCTGTCCCTCCAGCCCTTATCCCAAATCCCTCTCCAGCTCTCCCGGAGCCCCTTTCAGGCCCTGCAAGGAGCTCTGGAATTTTCTCCAGGCTGGAAAATCCCAATTTTCCTTACTCTAAACTCCAGCCGGATATCAGACCCGAACAACGCATCCCACAAAATTTCCTGGGAATGGCGCCTTTTCCGCCGCGCTTTTCCCTATTTTCCCCTCGCAGAGCCCAAGGATCCGAAGGAAAAGGAGAACTTCCAGCTCTTGGCGCTCCTCAACGAGCGCTTCCAAGCCCTCTGGAATTTCACGGAGGAGAATTCCCGGATCCTGAGGGGAAAATGCGGCAGCTCCGAATCCGGCTGCATCCAGGATTTTTACATCATCTGGAAAGGCGACCTTTTCCTGAGCCTCTGCATCCAGTGAGTGCCGGAATGTTGGGGAGCGGGAAAAGGGATTCCATTGATCCGGGTTGGGATCATTTGGGAGAGGGAATCTTGAGCAGGACGTGGGAATATCAGGGAAAACCGGGATGAGAGCGCTCGGAGGGATAAGGATGGGAAATATCATTGGAGAAGCGGATTTGATGTGGTTTCTCCGTGATTTTGTGCTGGTGGATCGGGATGTGAGAGGCCAGCAGGAATAAAGGTTTTGGGATAGCTGAGATTCCCATGTTTTCCCGGAAAATCCCACATTTTCCCAGCAAATCCCACATTTTCCCAGCAAATCCCACAGTTTCTCAGCAAATCCCACAGTTTCTCCTAACAAATCCCAATTTTCCTGGAAAATCCCACACTTTCCTGGAAAATCCCACAGTTTTTCCCAACAAATCCCAATTTTCCTGGAAAATCCCACATTTTCCCGGAAAATCCCACCGTTTCCCAGAATATCTCAATTTTCCCAACAAATCCCAATTTTCCTGGAAAATCCCACACTTTCCTAGAAAATCCCACAGTTTGTCCCACCACATTCCAGTTTCTCCCAGCAAATTTTCCCCCAGCAATTCCCACTTTTTCCCACCACATCCCACATTTTCCTGGAAAATCCCACAGTTTCCCAGCAAATTCCACATTTTCCCAGAATATCCCAATTTTCCCAACAAATCCCAATTTTCCCAGCAAATCCCACATTTTCCCACCACATCCCACAATTTCTCCCAACAAATCCCAATTTTCCTGGAAAATCCCACACTTTCCAGAAAAATCCCACATTTTCCCACCACGTCCCAGTTTCTCCCAGCAAATTTTCCCCCAGCAATTCCCACATTTTCCCACCAATTCCCACATTTTCCCACCAATTCCCACATTTTCCCCCCCAATTCCCCAACGTTCAATTCCCCCTTTTTTCTTCTCCATAAAAGCATCCGAAGCTTTTCCAGCTGGGATTTTCCACTTTGGCACCACAGCAATGGGAAACGGGAAGCGGCTCCTGGATTCCTGCTCATCCACCCTCGTTTTCCAGGGATTTTTTTCCACAGGGAATCCTTTTTTCCTTGGATTTGCTGCCTGAGCTTTGCCTCGATGGGAAGGGTTTGGAGCAGGGGGGCGTTTTCCTTTGGGATCTGATCCCAGGGATTCAAGCTGCTTTTCCTGGGATTTGCTGGGAAAATGTGGGATTTGTCGAAAAAATTCGGTTTCATCCGATCCCAGAATCCTGGAATGGTTTCCCTGTTTTTTTAAAAAAATTCCATTGATTCGAAGGGAATTTTCCTTTTCCAGTTGAGGATCCCTGGAGGGAGCTGCAATATCCAGGGATTTTCTGCTGGTGGTTCGAAAGAATTCCTTTGGGAATATCAGGGAAGAAGTTGGAATTGCAATTTGAAAATTCCATTGGTTTTGGGGAGTTTTGGAATGCAAAAGAAAGAAGGGAAAAAGAAAATTTAGGGAATTAGGGAATAAAAGCTGGATCTCTGGGATTGGAAGGGACTTCCAGGATCAGCTCATGTCAAGCTCTGCGCGCCGGGAATTTTCCTCTATCCCAGGATCCATAAAATCATCCATTTGGGAATTTTTCATCCAGGAAAATGCAGATCTTGGATGAAAATCTTGAATGGGAAAAGAAAATTCCGAGTTCTACTCGGAGAAATGATCCAAGCTCGGAGCCGGGGTGGCACAACTCCGTCATTTACATCCCAGAATTCCCGAATTCTCCGAATCCCGATGGGAATTCTGTGCTGAGGAGTCCACGAAGGAGCAGCTCCGAGGCTGTGGGCAGGAATTTCATTCCATGGAATCCGATGGATCCCGGTGTTAGCAGCACTTTTGCCTTATCCAAGCCTTCCCAAAAAATCCTGGGATTAAGATTGGGAAAGACTTCCAAGACCTGATCCAACCTTTGATCCCGACCACATCAAACACCAGGGCCTGCCTTTTTCCAGAGGGGCCTTTTTGGGATTTAGGGAACTTCCCAACAACTTGGGATCCCCCATCTCATCCCAAATATCCCTCTCGAGCTCCTCCCGTGTATCCTTGGAATTTTTTTCCAGGTATTTCGTCACCTTCGCCAACTTTGTCGTCGTGCAGGGATTCGAACAGGCCACCAAGAGCAAGAGGTGAGCAGGGTGGAAAATCCTTGGGAATCCTGGGAATCCTTGGGATGTCGGGCAGCTCTGACCACGAGAGAATCCCGGAATTCCGGAGTGTTTTGGAAAACTCATCTCATTCCATGCTGGGAGCTACCCCAGGTTGTTCCAAGCTCCATCCAACCTCGCCTGGGACAATTCCAGGGATGGATTTCCTCTTTCCAAGCACGCCCAGCTCCTTCTGGAGTTGTAACCTTGGAATTCAGGGATTTAGGGAAGGGGTGGGATCTGAGAGAGGATTCTGTGGGAATCTGGCAGGGAATTGCCACTTGTCCCGGAATTTTATGGGAAGAACAAATGAAAACCTGGATTCCCACCCGCTTCGTTCCCGGATTTTTCACGCCTTTCTCCGCACAGAAAGTTTGGGAAACAGAAAAGCAGGAATTTCCGGGATAACTCACGAACCTTTCTTGTCATTCCCAACTTTCCAGCGAGGCCTGGAAGCTCCACAAGCCGGTGCTGAAACAATTCCTGAGGGATTTCACCTCGGAGAGCTCCCTGGCCTTGGCCCTGCATTCCGTGCTCCACAAACCCCTCCGGAGTCACATCCAGAGCTACCTCCGGCTCCTCTCCCAGCTCCAGGAGCAGCTCCAAGAGGTGGGAATCTCCTTGGAATGCTGAGGGGCTTTGTGGGAAGAAATATTCCCGAAAATCCCACCTGGACTTCCTTTGGTCCAGGATGCATTGCTAAATATTCCTGAAAATCCCACCTGGATCTTCCCAGGATGGAGGTGTTGCTAAATATTCCCAAAAAATCCAACCTGGATTTTTCCAGGATGGACTCGTTGCTAAATATTCCCAAAAATCCTACCTGGACCTTCCAGGATGGATGCATTGCTAAATATTCCTGAAAATCCCACCTGGATCTCCCCTCATCCAGGATGGACACACCACTGAATATTCCCAAAAATCCCACCTGGACCTTCCCAAGATGGATGCATTGCTAAATATTCCCAAAAATCCAGCCTGGATCTTCCAGGATGGATGCATTGCTAAATATTCCCGAAAATCCCACCTGGATATTCCCAGGATGGATTTGTTGCTAAATATTCCCAAAAATCCCACCTGGATCTCCCCTCATCCAGGACGGACACGCTGCTGAATATTCCCAAAAATCCAACCGAAGTGCCAGGGAAGAAATATTCCCAAAAATCCACCCTGGATCTCCCCTGGCCCAAACCCGAAGCTTTCCTCACGTTTTCCCTTCTTTTCCCAGGAATGTGAGAAGGACGTGGTGGGCACGGTTCTCCGGGAATTCGGGAAGCTGGAATCTTTCATCAGCCAGGTCCTGGATGAGGCCTGGCTCACCAAGGAGCTCTGGAAATCCTTGGGATACAAATTCACCGTGAGTCCTCCCTGGGAAACGTGGCCGGAACGGGAGGCGCCCTTTGGGAATGTGCTCTCCGTATCCATGTGGGAATTCGATCGGGATTGGGAATTCGAGGCTGGAATTCCACAGAGCAGAGCCGGGTGGAATTTTGGGGAGGAAACTTCTGGATTTACATCAGGAATAGGGAGCTGATGCTTTTCATGGAATCATGGAATGGTTTGGATTGGAAGGACCTTCGATCCCATCCCATTCCAGCCCCATCCATGGGCAGGGACACCTCCCGCTATCCCAGCATCCATAAAATATCCCAGCTGGATCCATGGCCTTGGAGATCTCCAAGGATCCCACTCTGAGGCTGCTCCGGCTGTTTTTTTGGGAATTCACCTGCTTCCCAGCCTATTTTTCCAGGAAGCATCAAAGGGGGGGGTTTGGGGTTTTTTTTGTTGTCCCTCTTATTTTTCTTGGGTGGGATATCAGGGTTCCCCTGGGATTTTAAGGAATGCTCGGTATTGTGGGATGGAAGAGTTGGAGAAATTCCCTGGGGGTTTAAAGTTGAGTTTGGTGTCCGGGGGGGCACTGGGACCCCGAGCCAGAGGGAATTTGGTGGGGATCGGGAATTTGATGGGGATCGGGAATTTGATAGGGGTCAGGAGTTTAATATGGGTCAGGAATTTAATGGGATTGGGAATTTGATAGGGGTCAGGAATTTGATGGGGATCAGAAGTTCAATATGGATCAGGAACTTGATAGGGATCAGGAGTTTAATATGGATCGGGAATTTGATCTGGATCAGGAATTTGATCTGGCTCAAGGATTTGAGGCTGGAAGTAACAGAGCAGAGCCGGGTGGCAGAACTGGAGAAACTCCCTGGGACTTTCAAAGCTGAGTTTGGTGTCCAGTGGTGTCACTGGGACCCCGAGCCAGAGGGAATTGGATGGGGATCAGGAACTTGATGGGGGTCAGGAGTTTAATATGGATCGGGAATTTGATCTGGATCAGGAATTTGATCTGGATCAAGGATTTGAGGCAGGAATTCACCAGAGCAGAGCCGGGTGGCAGAGCTGGAGAAAATCACCAGGAGTTTTGACGTTGAGTTTTGTGTCCAGGGATGTCACTGGAACCCCGAGCCAGAGGGAATTTGATAGGGATTGGGAATTTAATATGGATTGGGAATTTGATCTGGATCAAGGATTTGAGGCTGGAAGTAACAGAGCAGAGCTGGGTGGAAGAGCTGGAAAAACTCCCTGGGAATTTCAAAGCTGAGCTTTGTGTCCGGGGGGGCACTGGGACCCCGAGCCAGAGGGAATTGGATGGGGATCGGGAATTTGATGGGGATCGGGAATTTGATCAGGATCAGGAGTTTCATATGGATTGGGAATTTGATCTGGATCAAGGATTTGAGGCTGGAAGTAACAGGGCAGAGCTGGAGAAACTCGCTGGGGGTTTAAAGCTGAGTTTGGTGTCCAGTGGTGTCACTGGGACCCCGAGCCAGAGGGAATTTGATGGGGATTGGGAATTTGATGGGGATTGGGAATTTAATATGGATCGAGAATTTGATCTGGATCGGGAATTTGATCTGGATCAGGAATTTGATGGGGATTGGGAATTTGATCTGGATCAAGGATTTGAGGCTGGAATTCACCAGCACAGAGCCGGGTGGCAGAGCTGGAGAAACTCCCTGGGGGTTTAAAGCTGAGTTTGGTGTCCCACGTGTCACCGGAACCCTGAGCCAGAGGGAATTGGATGGGGATCAGGAATTTAATCTGGATCAGGAATTTGATCTGGATCAAGGATTTGAGGCTGGAAATAACAGAGCAGAGCTGGGGGGCAGAGCTGGAGAAACTCCCTGGATTTTTAAAGCTGAGTTTGGTGTCCAGTGGTGTCACCAGGACCCCAAGCCAGAGGGAATTGGATGGGGATTGAGAATTTGATGGGGATCAGGAACTTGATCTGGATCATGAATTTGATGGGGATTGGGAATTTAATATGGATTGGGAATTTGATAGGGATTAGGAACTTGATAGAGATCAGGAGTTTAATATGGATCGGGAATTTGATCTGGATCAGGAATTTGATCTGGATCAAGGATTTGAGGCTGGAAGTAACAGAGCAGAGCCGGGTGGCAGAACTGGAGAAACTCCCTGGGACTTTCAAAGCTGAGTTTGGTGTCCAGTGGTGTCACTGGGACCCCGAGCCAGAGGGAATTGGATGGGGATCAGGAACTTGATGGGGGTCAGGAGTTTAATATGGATCGGGAATTTGATCTGGATCAGGAATTTGATCTGGATCAAGGATTTGAGGCAGGAATTCACCAGAGCAGAGCTGGGTGGCAGAGCTGGAGAAAATCACCAGGAGTTTTGACGTTGAGTTTTGTGTCCAGGGATGTCACTGGAACCCCGAGCCAGAGGGAATTTGATAGGGATTGGGAATTTAATATGGATTGGGAATTTGATCTGGATCAAGGATTTGAGGCTGGAAGTAACAGAGCAGAGCTGGGTGGAAGAGCTGGAAAAACTCCCTGGGAATTTCAAAGCTGAGCTTTGTGTCCGGGGGGGCACTGGGACCCCGAGCCAGAGGGAATTGGATGGGGATCAGGAATTTGATGGGGATCGGGAATTTGATCGGGATCAGGAGTTTCATATGGATTGGGAATTTGATCTGGATCAAGGATTTGAGGCTGGAAGTAACAGGGCAGAGCTGGAGAAACTCGCTAGGGGTTTAAAGCTGAGTTTGGTGTCCAGTGGTGTCACTGGGACCCCGAGCCAGAGGGAATTTGATGGGGATTGGGAATTTGATGGGGATTGGGAATTTAATATGGATCGAGAATTTGATCTGGATCGGGAATTTGATCTGGATCAGGAATTTGATGGGGATTGGGAATTTGATCTGGATCAAGGATTTGAGGCTGGAATTCACCAGCACAGAGCCGGGTGGCAGAGCTGGAGAAACTCCCTGGGGGTTTAAAGCTGAGTTTGGTGTCCCACGTGTCACCGGAACCCCGAGCCAGCTGATCCCTGCAGGAATTCCTGCCTGGAATTCCAAGTCCTGTCCCCATCCCGGCTTTTCCCGCTGCTCCATCCCGGGCAGGACATGCTGTGCGTTCCCGAGAGGCGGCTCCTGGAGGACAGCAGGAACCTTCCCATCGCTGCCGGCGCCGCCCGCTCCGAGCGGATCCTGCTCTTCGACGACGTCCTGGTGCTGATCCAGGTCAGTCCGGGATTCTCCAGAGGGGCTGGGAAGGGAACACGGATAAAGGGCAGGAAAATCCCAAGGGAATGGCAGAAAGGGCAGGAATTTCCCAAGAAATGGCACTAAAATTCCAAAGAAATGACAGGAATCTCTCCAGAAAAGGATGGAAAATTCCGAAGAAATGACAGGAGTTTTCCAAGAAAAGGCAGGAAAATTCCAATGGAATGGCAGAAGTGACAGGAGTTTCCCAAGAAATGGCAGGAATTTCCAAAGAAATGGCAGGAATTTCCCAAGAGAGGGCAGGAAAATTCCAAGGAAAAGGCAGGAAAATTCCAAGGAAAAGGCAGGAATTTCCCAAGAAAAGGCAGGAAAATTCCAAAGAAATGACAAGAGTTTTCCAAGAAGAGGCAGGAAAATTCCGATGCAATGGCAGAAAAGGCAGGAATTTCCCAAGGAAAAGCAGGAAAATTCCGGTTCTTTGGATGTCGAGGCTCCAGCAGACTTTGGCTGCTGGGAAAAGTTGGGAAATCTTTCCCGGCTCCATCCACTTGTGGATTTCATTGGAAAACAACGGAAATTTGGGAAGGAGCAGAGGAGATCCCCCGAACGTTTCCGCACTCGCCGGGGATTATCCAACCACCACAGGCACCTCCCGGATATTCCAAGCCCTTTCCCACCGGGAATTGTGGCCCTCAGTTATTCCAGGGGATGGGACGGCTCAGTGCTCTCATTCCTTGGCTCCCACGCTTTGGAAAAAAGAGGATTTTCCACATTTCCTGCTTGCCTGCAGACATTGCAGGTGGTTTGGGGAACTTTTTGGGAATTTTTGGGAATTTTTCGGGAATTTTTTGGGAATTTTTGGGAATTTTTTGGAACTTTTTTTGATTTTTTTTGAATTTTTGGGAATTTCGGGGAATTTCAGGGAATTTCCTAAAATTTCTGGGAATTTCTGGGAATTTCTGGGAATTTCCTGGAATTTGGGGAATTTTTTGGGAATTTTGGGAATTTTTGTGATTTCTGGGAATTTCTAGGATTTCTTGGGATTTTTTGAGATTTTTGGGGATTTTTTTGGGAATTTTTGGGATTTTCTGGGAATTTTGGGGAATTTTTGGGATTTCTGAAAATTTTGGGGAGTTTTTGGGAATTTTTGGGAAATTTTTGGGATTTTTGGGACTTTAGGGAAATTTTTGGGATTTTTGGGAATTTTTGGGATTTTCTGGGAATTTTGGGGAATTTTTGGGATTTCTGAAAATTTTGGGGAGTTTTTGGGAATTTTTGGGAAATTTTTGGGAAATTTTTGGGATTTTTGGGACTTTAGGAAAATTTTGGGGATTTTGGGGAATTTTTGGGAATTTCTGGGAATTTTTGGGAATTTTGGGGTATTTTTGGGATTTTTCTTGAATTTTTTGAATTTTTGGGAATTTCTGGGAATTTTTGGGAATTTTGGGGCATTTTTGGGATTTTTTTTTTAATTTTTTGATTTTTTGGGAATTTCTGGGCATTTTTGGGACTTTTTGGGGAATTTATGGGAATTTTTTGGAATTTTGGGAATTTTTTGGAATTTTTGGAATTTTTGGGAATTTCTGGGAATTTTTGGGAATTTCTGGGTATTTTTGGGAGTGGGGAGTGTCCCCAGCCCCAGCCACGGCCGCCGCGTTCCCGTAAGGTAATTCCAGCGTGGATTTATCCCGCTGAGCTCCCGGCATCCAGCAGGAATGGATCCAAACCTCGGGAACAACTCAGGATCCACCCTTGGGAATGGGCTGGAGATTCCATGGGAATTCTCATCCCGCTGGGAGCAAGCGCTCCCAGGCTCCCTAAAAACTCCGGGCAAAGCAAGCCGGGCCCCGGGATGGGGTTTATCCGCCCGATTTTGGAGGAGTTGGATCATCAGCGGGATCATCCCACCATCCTGCGGCCGGGATGGGCACACGGGATCAGCAGATTCCAGGAGAATTCCTCCCTGTTCAATCCATGATTCCCATCCGTGTCTCACCCGCTGCTGCTGCCGAGTTCTCTGGAGTTTTGGGAATGACAGCTGGATTGGGATTGAAGTGGTTGGGAAGCTGCATGTCCCTGCCTTGCTTGTTGTCCCAAATCCGGGGGAAAAAAGGGGAATTCCTCAGAAAATTCCATCCTTGCAGGCAGCAGCTCAGTGTGGATGTGAGGCAGGGAAGGGAGATGGGAAAATCCCGATTTTCCTTTGATTTTGTTCCATTTGGGTGCAGCCGATCCAAAAGGCGACTCCCCAAATCCGGGATTTCTGGGATAGTTTTGGCGGTGCCCCTGGAATCCAGATCCTAAATAAATCCCAGCATGGATTGGATGGAAAGGGAGCTTAAAGTCGATCCATTCCCACCCCATTCCATGGCAGGGACACCTCCCACTATCCCAGGCTGCTCCAAGCCCCATCCAACCTTTCCTTGGACACTTCCAGGGATCCAGGGGCAGCCACAAAGCTCTGGGAATGATTTGGGAATGTTGCTGTGGGATCGGGAAGGAATTCCTGTGGAGATCAGGAAGGTTTTGCTGCTTGGAATTATGGAACAGCTTTAAAACAAGAACTTCCCTCTTTTCCCGTGGGTTTTCCATCTCCAAGGCCTCTCATCCCGATGTGGGATGGATGCAATCCCAAAAAGGAGGGAATTCCATGGAAGGCCGGAGCAAAGGGCTGTTTGCAGTGACACCAGGAACATTTTTCCCAGGTTTTTTTTGGTTTTTCCAGGGAAACAGCTTCCAGAGTTTCGATCTGAAGCTGGTGTGGGTGGATGAAAAGTGCGGAGAGGAATCGGCTCCGGGATCGTGAGTGAGAAATTCCCAGCGGGAGTTAAAAATCCAGGGAATGCAAATGTTGAGGGTGATGGGAAAATGATCCAAAGCTCGCTCCCGTCTCCTTCCCAAGCAGTTTCGGGATGTGGATTTTGGGGATCTCAGCAGCTTGGAATTTGCTGCCTGATTGAAATCCCGGAATTTCTGAGCTTGGAAAAACCCTCTGGAATCATCCGAGCTGTGCCCAGCCCAGAGCACCGAGTGCCACCTCCAGGAATTCCCTGGGCACCTCCAAGGATGGGAATCCAAACCTCCCTGGGCAATTCCTGAGCGCCTTTTCCATGAAAAAATTCCTGCTGCTGTCCCACCTGCCTCTCCTCTCATCCCAAATTATTTACTCCCGACTTGGAGAACTTGAGATCCCTCCAGGAAAAGCACCGGGAGCTCCTGGAGGGGCACGGGAAGAGCAGGAATTGCCGCTGGACTGGGAAATGCCGTTTCCATCCCGGATTTTCCCTTCCAGGCACGGACTGCGCATCACAACTCCGGAAGAAACGTTCGTCCTCTCCACCAAGGAGCCCCAAATAAAGGTCAGGCTTCGGGATTTTCCCAACTTTTTATGATTTAAGGCAGGATAATCATCCAGGAGGGGTCGGGTTGGGATGTTGCACTCCTTTTCCAAGAAAATCCTGGATGGGATGGCCGGAGGTGGCTCCGAGTTGATGGGATTGAGGAATTTTGGTGGGAGCCCATCGGTTTCTTCCTGCTTTTCCTGGAGTTTCTCTTTTCCACAGGCAGCTTGGGATTTTAATTAATGTCTTGATTAAATATCCAAGGGGAAATTTCCCGCTTTTTTCACATTGAAGTGGGAATTTCCCCCTTTTTTTCACATCCAAGTGGAAATTTTTCCCATTTTTTTCATATTCAAGTGAAAATTCCTCCCTGTTTTTCACATCCAAGTGGAAATTTTTCCTCCCTTTTTTGGCCATCTGAGGGGAAATTTTTCCTGTTTTTTTCACATCTAAAGGGAAATTCCTCCTTTCTTTCACATCCAAGTGGAAATTTCCCGCTTTTTTCACATCCAAGTAGAAATTCCTTCCTTTTTTTCCACATCCAAGTGGAAATTTTTCCTGTTTTTTTCACATCCAAGTGGAAATTCCTCCCTTTTTTAAACATCCAAGTAGAAAACTTTCCTGGTTTTTTCACATCCAAGTGGAAATTTTCCTGTTTTTTTAACATCCAAGTAGAAATTTCCCACTTTTTTCACATCCAAGTGGGAATTTTTCCCGTTTTTTCACATCCAACTGGAAATTTTCCCGTTTTTTCACATCCAACTGGAAATTTCCCACTTTTTTACCGTCCACGAGGAAATTTTTCCTGGTTCTTTCACATCCAAGTGGAAATTTCCCACTTTTTTCACATCCAAGTGGAAATTTTTCCCAGTTTTTTCACATCCAAGTGGAAATTCCCCCTTTTTTTACCATCCAAGGGGAAAATTTCCCCCTTTTTTCACATCCAAGGAGAAATTTTCCACTTCTTTCCCATCCAAGTGGAAATTCCTCCCTTTTTTTCACATTCAAGTGGAAATTTTTCCTCCCTTTTTTCACATCCAAGTGGAAATTTCTCCTGTTTTTTTCACATCCAAGTAGAAATTTCCCACTTTTTTTACCGTCCAGGTGGAAAACGTTCCCACTTTTTTCCCATCCAAGTGGAAACCCCTCCCTCCTTTGCTCTTCCCTCTCCGCTCCACCCCCGCCTGCTGCTCTCCCTCCCTCCCTCCCTCCTCTCCCATTCCCGGTTTTCCCGGTTTTTCCCCGCAGGCCGCGTGGCGCTGGAAGCTGGAGCAGGCCGTGCGCCAGGCGCTCCATGGCAAGCGGGATTTCCCCCTCTGGGGCCGCGCTGGCCAAGGCGCTGCCGCCCCGAGCCGCCGCTTCTTCTCCTACGCCTTCGGCGCGGCCGGCCGGCTCCGAGGGGCCACCTACGAGGGCGAGTGGCACTGGGGAAAGCCCCACGGCAAGTAAGGAACCTCTAAGGGGCCCCTTTTTCCGAGCGGGAATGGGGTCGGAATTGGGGTTTTGGGAAGGTCGGGGATGATCTCCACGGTCACTCAAGGACGTCACCGAGGGGCTCCTCCTTTTTGGGGGAGGGGACAATGGAGGAGTGGGGTTGGGGGTTGGAATCCAGGCTGGAACGGGCCAGGCTCTGATTCCTGCTTCACTCATTCCCAGAGGGAATTCTGGTCTTGACAGCAGGCTTAGTAAAGCCTGAGTTCTAAAACTTGGGATTTATTGTGGATTAAATCCTAAAGGCTGCCCCATAAACAAGGTGCTGATCACCCTGAAGGTGCTGCGTGGGCTGGTGCCTCTAATCAGTGTTTAAGCTTGGCCTAAAATCAAGATCTCAGCTTAAGACATGAAAACCTCACCCTCACAATGACGAAAATCCCCATAAAAAGCCTTCGCTTGTGAACAGGAGAAAAAATTCATTCCCTGCTTCCAAAATCTCTTTGGACTTTATCCAGAGGGAATTCTGGTCTTGAGGGCAGGCTTAGCAAAGCCTGAGTTCCAAAACTTGGGATCTATGGATTGTCTCAGCCATGGTTTAGGGATTAAATCCTAAAGGCTGCCCCATAAACGAGGTGTTGATCACCCTGAAGGTGCTGCGTGGGCTGGTGCCTCTAATCAGCGTTTAGGCTTGGCCTAAAATCAAGATCTTGGCTTAAGACATGAAAACCTCACCCTGACGATGAGGAAAATCCCCATAAAAAGCCTTTGTTGGGAAAAATTTGATTCCCTGATTCCAAAATCTCCTTGAACTTTACCCGAACTTGAAACATCCCAACTTTTACCCAAGGAATTAAACCGAGCTTAAATACAAACTGCATTGACTGGAACAGGGGAAGTGTTCAGTAAATCCGAGTTTAAGCGAGGGAATGTCTGGGAATCAAAGGTTCCCAACCAAAATTCCTTTGATATAGGATGGAGAAGAGTCTGGGGTTATTTTGGGAAAAACATGGAATATGAGCAACCTCCTCAGCCACCAAAACCTTTGGAAATCTTCTTTTCCGTGAGTTTTCCACGGTTTGCTCTGGAAGCAAAAAGGACGGAGAGACTCGGTTTGAGAGAGCCTTGAAAAAATGAACGAATCCACACTAGGAATGGCTTGGGAGGGGTTTTCCTCCAGTTCCAACCCCAAATCCAAAGCTGAATACTGAAGATTCCATGGAAAAGATTGTGGAATAGCATCAAAGGGATGTTTAGGGCAGAGCTGCACCTGAGGAGAGCCCTGGGCATCATCGCCACCTTCACTCCCTCAAAACCGTGCCCTGGTTTTTGTCCTCCCCTGCCGTAGGGCTGGAAAATCGGGATTAATCCCAACCTCTCCTGCTTCCCATGGAGTGACTCGGGTGAGGCATCCCAGGAAATCTGGGGCCGAATTAAGGGATTTCAGATGTTCAATACCTTGGATTTGAGTTCCCCTCCCACTCCTGGAATTCCTCTGCCGTGATTTTGTTGCCAGAAGGTTCCGGAGCAGCGTCTTGGCCTTGGTGGCTGCTCCGGGATTTCTGAGGGAGGAGCATGTGGGAAGAGCTGTGGGAGTGGGAATTTGGGCTCTTTGGCAAAAACATCCGTGTTTTCCACACTCTGTCCTGGAATTCCAGGTGACCTGGGGTGGGGGAAGGGCAGACTCCCACTCGGATGGGGCTGAAACGTCCTCGTGGCTGGAGCAAACATGGAATTATGGAATATCCTGAGTGGGATGGACCCACCAGGATCATCCAATCCAACTCCAAGCCCTGCACAGACATCCCAACAATCCCACCCTGCGCTTTCCAAACGCTCCTGGAGCAGCCTTGGGAATGTGCCCGTTCCGCTGGGAGCCCCTTCAGTGCCCGACACCGTCTGGGGGAAGAACCTTTTCCTAAACCCAACCGAAACCTGGCTCAGCTCCAGCTGTTCCCTCATCCCCTTTGGATTTTCCATTCCCACCCACAAATCCAAAGGAGATGAAAGCAAAGATTGAAATTTGGAACGCATCCAAGCAATTCTTTGGAAAACCTGGAGAAGAGCCCACCTGGTGGGGGTGTTGGAACAACAACCTCGGCGAGAGTCCAACCACCTCGTCATGGTTTTGGTGTTGCACCATCTCCTGTCAAACTGACCCAGAGGAGGTTCGGATTAAACTTTGCCATGGAATTCCCGGCTGGGAGGGGCTGGGCTGGAATTCCCAGAGCAGCTGGGGCTGTCCCTGGATCCCTGGCAGTGCCCAAGGTCAGGCTGGACACTTGGAGCAGCCTGGGATCGTGGGAGGTGTCCCTGCCCATGGGGTGAGATGATCTTCAAGGTCCTTCCGACCCAAACCATTCCATGATTCCATCATTCCATTTCCTCTGGCTGGGGAATGCGCAGGGACGGGATTTTCTGGGATGAGGCGAGAATTACAGCGGGTGTGGGTGGAGTGGGAGACCGGAAAGATGGGAAATCCACTCCGGACCTGAGCAGGAATTCCACCATCATTGTTTTATTCCCATTTCTCCCTGCTCTGTCACCTCCTGGAATCGCTTTTCCAGCCCCCACAAACCAGCTGGAATTCACGATCCCTTGGGACTGGCGTTCCTCTCTTGTTTTCCCAGTGCCCGACACGCTGGAATTCCGGGCTGTGGTGTCACCGTGTCCGTGGGGATGCGCCAGGCTCTGGATGAATCCCTGTAATTAAGCAAGGATCACATGCAAGGCCCTAAAGGCACAACCCAGCACCTCCACAAAATGCTTTTGGGATTAGGGAACGTGGAATGGATTCTTCCCACTCATCCCAGAGCAGGAAAACATGATGGGATTAAATCCTCCTCCCGCCGAAAACCAAGGCCTGGAGGTGCCTTTTGTGTCCTTGTCCTCCGAGGGATTTTTTGGATGTTTGCCACCAAATCTGGGAATGGTTTGGGTTGGAAAGAACTTGGGGAAAGATCCAATTCCAACCCCCCTGCCGTGGGCATCTTCCACTGGACTCAAAGCTCCATCCAAGCTGGTCTAAATATTTAGGCTGTGCTTTACAAGCTCCTGTTCCATGTGGGAATGTCGGGATGTCCCTTCTGAGAGAATTCCTTGGATTCCAGGGGGACGCTGAGGTGGCGCGATGGACGCAACCACGTCGGGGATTTCCAGGAGGGCCTGGAGCACGGGTAAGCCTTGGAAAAGGGGATATTCCCGGTTTTCAGAGTAACCTATGGAATGGCTCATCCCGGAGGTTGTCACCTGGAGAGAGGGGACTGGCAGCGAGCGGCAGGGGATCAGTTCCGTGCAGACATTTCCATTCAGCTGGAATCTGATCCCTAAATCCATGGGAATTTATTCATAGGAAGTGGCTTGAAGTCATTTTTAGATCCCTTTAAAACCTTGCTTCAATCAGGAGTTTTCACAGGGAAGAAACCATTCCATGAAATTCAAGTATTATTTATCTCGATTTTCTTGGAAGTAAGACTTTAAGATTCCCCATTTTTCCAAGGGTTTTAAGGGGGGAAAAAATATCCCAAACATTTTTTGTGGGGAATTCCAAAACACTTAACTCTGGGAAGGGGTAAAAAGGGGGGAAAACCAAGGCTGGAAGAAACTCTGGAGAAGGAACGACGAGGAGCTGGGAATGCCGCTCCCAAGGGGATGAGTTTTCCATTGGAAAAAATCCAGTGGCACCTGGGAAAAACGTCCGAGGTGGAGCTGATTCTGAGCACGGAAAGATTGGGGATCTGGGAGGTCCTTGGGTTTTTAGACTTCATCCACTACAACGGAGCCACCCTTTTCCATGGTGACCTTTTCCATGGTGACCTTTTCCATGGTGAGCTTTTCCATGGTGGCCTTTTCATGGTGGCCTTTTCCATGCTGACCTTTTCCATGCCGCCCTTTTCCATGCCAACCTTTTCCATGCCACCTTTTTCCATGCCACCCTTTTCCATGGTGACCTTTTCCATGGTGACCTTTTCCCTGCCGCCCTTTTCCATGCTGACCTTTTCATGGTGACCTTTTCCATGCCCACCTTTTCCATGCCAACCTTTTCCATGGTGACCTTTTCATGGTGACCTTTTCCGTGCTCACCTTTTCCATACCGCCCTTTTCCATGCCACCCTTTTCCATGCCACCTTTTTCCATGCCACCCTTTTCCATGCTGACCTTTTCATGGTGACCTTTTCCCTGCCGCCCTTTTCCATGGTGACCTTTTCCATGGTGACCTTTTCCATGCTCACCTTTTCCATGCCAACCTTTTCCACGCTGACCTTTTCCACGCTGACCTTTTCCACGGTGACCTTTTCCATGGTGACCTTTTCCATGTGCCCCTGGCAGGTTTGGGATCTGCCTGGTCCCGCGGCGCTCCGAGGACCGCTACGACTGCTACAAGTGCCACTGGTACCAGGGCAAGATGAGGGGCTACGGAATCTGTGAGTAAGTAAAATCCATGGATGCGTTCCAGGGCAAAGGGGGCTCCAAGGGTTGAAAGCGGGAAATGTTGTCCGAAATCTTTGGAGCCTGGTCTGGAAATGCTTTGTGGGTTTTTAGAATTCCAGAATTGTTTGGGAGTTTAAGGATCATCCCATTCCCACCCCATTCCATGGGTAGGGACATTTCCTGCTATCCCAGAGTGCTCCAGCCTGGCCTTGGGCACTGCCAGGGATCCAGGGGCAGCCACAGCTGCTCTGGCAATTCCAGCCCAGCCCCTCCCCACCCTCCCAGCCAGCAATTCCCAATTCCCAATCTCCCATCCATCCCTGCCCTCTGGCACTGGGAAGCCATTCCCTGGGTCCTGTCCCTCCATGCCTTGTCCCCAGTCCCTCTCCAGCTCTCCTGGAGCCCCTTTAGGCCCTGCCAGGGGCTCGGAGCTCTCCCTGGAATTTCCTCTTCTGAGGTCACCCCAAATGCTGCGGCCCCTGGGAACACCGGGCTGCCCACGCATCCTGCTCATCCCTATCCCGGATTTCTCCGTGCCGAGTGTGGCAGAGGAGAACCGACAACCCAACATTCCAACTGGGATAGGCCCATGGAAGAGGAACGTGGATGTTCTGCTCCTGATTTAAACTCAGAGTTGCTCTTCCCAGAGGGACCAATGCAGGGAAGGGCTGGTGGCCACCACAAAGAGGTGGATCCAAGCCTGGCTTCCTATGGATCTGATGTTCCAGCCTGGATTCACCAGTGCTCCCTGTGCCCAGGCTGGTGAGAGGTCATGGACTCAGTGGCCTCTCCCAGGACAATTCCAAGCCCATGCGTTGTGTCCTTGGAAAATTTGGGAAGCTGTGGAATGTCCGGTTTGGGCGATGCCCATTCCTTGAGTGCACAAGGATCAAATCCAGCGCTCTCAGACAACCATCGGGAATCTTTAGGGATGGAGCAGCCTGATCTCCTCATTTTCCTGGCTTCCTGCTCCAGGAGTAGCTGTCAGATATTCCCAGCCTGGAATTCCATCCCTCTTCCTGCAGGTATGGGAATGACACGGTCTACAAGGGCTACTTCAAGGACAACGTGCGCCAAGGCTTTGGGATCCTGGAGAGCTTCTCGGCCCAGCATCCCTTCAAATACACGGGACAATGGGAAAACGACAAAAAGAATGGATATGGGATCTGGGAAGACAAGGAGAGGTAAAGGTGGGATAGATCTGAGGTGGCTTTAGGTGTGGGAGAACCTTGGATTTGGTGGGATAAAGCCTCGTGTTTGGATGGGGAAGTTCGGGATGGAGCCAGGGGGGTGTAAGGCTTGAATTCCTTGGAAAACGCTCCTGGAATGGAGTTTGTATGGGACATCCTGGAGAACTTCTCGGCCGAGGGTTCCTTCAAATCCATGGGATGTTGGGAAAACGACAAAAAGAATGGATATGGGATCTGGGAAGAGAGGGAGAGGCAAAGGTGGGATGGATTTGGATTGGGTGGGAGAAATCCTAAGGTTTGGATGGGGAGATTTGGGATGGAGGGGGTGGATTCCTTGGAAAGCATTCCCAGAGCTGAGTTTGTGTGGGACATCCTGCACATCATGGATGGAGAGCTGGGAAAACTGGGAAAAACCCCGAATTTGGCTTTTCTTGCATTCCAGAGGCGAAAGATACATCGGGATGTGGCTGGATGACCACAGACACGGAGCCGGCATCGTGGTGACCCAGTCAGGGATCTGCTTCCAGAGGACATTCCATGCGGATAAAATGGTGGTGAGTCCAGGATTTCCATGGAATCTCTGAATCCCTGGGATGTGGAATTCGCTGCCAAGGACGAGATGGAGATTTCATTCCGGAACGAATCTTGGAGGGTTGGAAATCAGGGAAAGGTTCTTTCTTGGGAAGGTGGTGGGGCACTGGATATTCCCCAGGGAATGGGCACATTCCCAAGGTTTCCAGAGCTCCGGGAATGTTTGGACAACGCCCCCAGGGATTCACAGGGTGGGATTGTTGGGATGTCTGGGTTGGATTTTGATCCTCGTGGGCCTTTCCCACTCAGGATATTCCATGATTTTCCCATAGAAATGGTTTTGAAGGACAAGGGCTTGGTGAAGTTCTGGTTCTTAGGAGCTTCCAGAGGACAGGGATGGATGGGATTTGGGATGGAATTCCTGGCTGGGCTGGAATTGCCAGAGCAGCTGTGGCTGCCCCTGGATCCCTGGCAGTGCCCAAGGCCAGGCTGGACATTGGGGCTGGGAGCAGCCTGGGACAGTGGGAGGTGTCCCTGCCATGGAATAGGATGATCCTGAAGCTCCCTTGCATCCCAAATCATTCCGAGATTCCACAACATTCCATCTTTCCTGGAGATCTCCAACCCTTCCCTTTCCAACGGGAATTCACCGATCCAACATTGGGAATTCCCCGATCCAACATCGCGAGTCCAGTTCACAGAAAGGTTGGAAGTTGGTGAGGAAAAGCAAAAGGAATTTGGAATAAAACCATGGAAAACTCATCCTTAAAAAAACCAACGAGCTCATCCCTGCTTCCCAAATTAGGGAAAAACATTTGGGATGGACCCTTCCAGTTAATCCTCCAGCCACGGAGAACACAAGCAAAGCTCCATTGCTTTGCCAGAGGCTCCTTGAACTTCCCAGCGTTTCCAGGTGGGAGCAGCCGCTCTGCTTTTCCTCATGGAAAATTGCCGGGAGCAAGCAGCTTCCCTTGGGAAGCTCGGATTTCTCCAGAGGGGGCCTTTTCCAGGAAGGAAAGAATTCCAGAGGAAAATGTCTTCCAGCTCGGGAAGTGCCCGCTGGTGACTCGGGAAATTTCCTGCCTGGTTTGGGGCCGAGGAAAGCTCCAGGTGTAAAGCTGGGGCTAAATCCCAGTGGGAAGAGAATTCCTTAGGGATAGGAATTATCCCATGGCTTTCCCTGGAGCAGTTTCCCAAGGAATGGGCACATTCCCAAGGTTTCCAGAGCTCTGGGAATGTTTGGACAACGCCCCCAGGGATTCACAGGGTGGGATTGTTGGGATGTCTGGGTTGGATTTTGATCCTCGTGGGCCTTTCCCACTCAGGATATTCCATGATTTTCCCATAGAAATGGTTTTGAAGGACAAGGGCTTGGTGAAGTTCTGGTTCTTAGGAGCTTCCAGAGGACAGGGATGGATGGGATTTGGGATGGAATTCCTGGCTGGGCTGGAATTGCCAGAGCAGCCGGGGCTGCCCCTGGATCCCTGGCAGTGCCCAAGGCCGGGCTGGGCAACGCTCCCGGGGACAGGCTGGGATCGTCGGTTGGATTTCGATCCTTACGGATCCCTTCCCACAGGGAATTCCACGATTCCGCACATTCCTGTTTTCTGGGAATCAGTTCCCAAAGAACCATGCGGAAAATATCCCGGAATTGGGAACACCACGAGTTTGACCCCAAATCCTCAGTTGCCAGCACAGGATCCTGCTTTTTGTCCCTTTCCCAAGGAAAATCCATGGAATCATCGCGTCATCCCGAGTTTCCCTCACCGCTCCATGGATTTTCCAGAAATTTCTCCCGACCACAGACAGGAAAAATTGGGCTTAAAAAAAACCAAAACCAACCAAATTCTTGGAATCTGCATTCCATGAGGCGACCCCGGTATCCCACCAATGGGATTTTTTTGGGATGAATCGGAGCAGGCGGGAATTCCGGGGCAGGAATTCAGCGCTTTTCCTCCTCCCATCCGAAGGGTTCCGGAATTCTGCTCCTGGAAGACGACTCCGTCTACGAAGGGAACTTCACGGAAGATCTGACCTTTGTGGGAAAGGTGGGAATTTCCTCCCTCTCCTCCCGGAATTCCCGGATGGATTCATCTTCCAAGGTCCTTCCTAAAAAATCCCCCTTTTCCTGGGGTTTGGGATCGGTTTAGCCCCGAAGGAATGAGAGTTTGGGGATTTGGGGAATTATTTGGGGTTTTCAGGGTTGAGTTCCTTCAGGTTTGGTTCGGTTGGGGGTTTTTGGTTGAGTTTTTGGGGGTTTTTGGGGTTTTTTGGTTGAATTTTTGGGGCTTTTTTTGGTTTTTTTTGGGGTTTTTATTGGGTTTTTCAGGACATTTTTGGTTGAATTTTTGGTTTTTTTTGGGGGTTTTTATTGGGTTTTTCAGGACATTTTTGGTTGAATTTTTGGGTTTTTTTGGGGGTTTTTATTGGGTTTTTCAGGACATTTTTGGTTGAATTTTTGGGTTATTTTGGGGGTTTTTATTGGGTTTTTCAGGACATTTTTGGTTGAATTTTTGGGGTTTTTTTGGGGGTTTTTATTGGGTTTTTCAGGACATTTTTGGTTGAATTTTTGGGTTTTTTTGGGGGTTTTTATTGGGTTTTTCAGGACATTTTTGGTTGAATTTTTGGGTTTTTTTGGGGGTTTTTATTGGGTTTTTCAGGACATTTTTGGTTGAATTTTTGGGTTTTTTTGGGGGTTTTTATTGGGTTTTACAGGACATTTTTGGTTGAATTTTTGGGTTTTTTTGGGGGGTTTTTATTGGGTTTTTCAGGACATTTTTGGTTGAATTTTTTGGGGTTTTTTGTTGGGTTATTTTGGGTTTTCTGGGAATTTCAGTTGAGGTTTTTTTTTTCCTTTGGTTTTTATGGGGCGTTTTTGGTTGAGGTTTTGGGGTTTTTTTTGTTGGATATTTATTGGGATTTATGGGACATTTTTGGTTGAATTTTTGGGTTTTTTGGGTTTTTTTTGTTTTTTTTTTTTTTTTTGGTTTTTCAGGACATTTTTGGTTGAATTTTTGTTTGTTGGGTTTTTATTGGGTTTTATTGGACATTTTTGCTTGGGTTTTTTGGTTTGGTTTTGTTTTTTTTTTTTTGTTGGGTTATTTTGGGTTTTCTGGGACATTTCAGTTGAGGTTTTTGGAGGTTTTTGGTTTTTTTTCCCTTGGGTTTTTATGGGGCATTTTTGGTTGAGGTTTTGGGGTTTTTTGGTTGGGTATTTATTGGGATTTATGCGACATTTTTGGTTGATATTTTGGGTTTTTTGGTTTTTTTTTTGGTTTTTATTGGGTTTTTCAGGACATTTTTGGTTGATTTTTTGGTGTCTTTTTGTTGGGTTTTAATTGGGATTTATGGGACATTTTCGGTTGAATTTTTGGGGTTTTTTGTTGGGTTTTCTGGGACATTTCAGTTGAGGTTTTTGGAGGTTTTTGGGAGTTTTTCCTCCTTGGTTTTCTATGGGACATTTTTGGTTGAGTTTTGGGGTTTTGGGGTTTTTGGGGGGGTTTTAGTAATAGAGGATTTAATAATAACTAATGGAATAGCAGAAAATGTAATAATTTAATAATAACTGGGGAATTTAATAACAAGATTTTAATAATAAACAGGGAATTTAATGAAAGAGAATTGAATAAGAAGTAGGGAATTTAATAATAAACAATGTAGAGATTTTAATAATGCATAGAGGAATTATAATTTATTAATAAATAGAGAATTTAATAATGGGGAATTTAATAATAAAGAGAGAATTTAGTAAGAGAGAATTTAATAATAACTAATGTAATAACAGAAAATTTAATAATAATTTAATAATAACAATAATAATTCAATGATAAATGATTTAACAAGAAATAATTTAATAATAAGTAATTGGATAATAAATAATTTAATAATTAATAGAGAATTTGTCTAATTAATAGGGAATTTAAAAATTAATAGAGGATTTAATAATAGAGAACATTTTAGTGGATAGAAAATTTAATAAGTAGTAATTTATCAATAAATGGAGAAATTAATAATAAATAATCTAATAAATAATTTAATAATAAATAATTTGATAATAAATGGAGAATTAAATAATAAATAGTTTAATAAAAATAATTTAATAATGCATAATTCAATAACAAATAATAAAAAATCATTTAACAAGAAATACTTCAATAATAAATCATTTAATAATTGATAATTTTATAATGGAGAATTTAATAATAAATAATTCAATAAAAATAATTTAATAATAAATAGTTTAATAAAAATAATTCAATAATAATTCAATAAAAAATAATTCAATAAGAAATAATTTAACCAGAAGTAATTTAATAAGAAATAATTTAATAATAATTTAATAATAAATAATTTAATAAGAAATAATTTAATAATGATTTAATAAGAAATAGTTTATTAATTTAATAAGAAATAATTTCATAATAATTTAGTAAGAAATAATTTAATAATATTTAAAAAAAAAGTTATAGTAATTTAATAAGAAATAATTTTAAAATGATTTCATAAGAAACAATTTATTAGTAATTTAATAAGAAATAATTTAATAGTGATTTAATAAGAAATTAATAATAATTTAATAAGAACTAATTTAATAATAATTTAATAATATTTTTAAAAAATAATATAATAGTAATTTAATAAGAAATAATTTAATAAGGACTTAATGAATAATTTAATAGTAATTTAATAAGAAATAACTTAATAATAATTTAATAAGTAATAATTTAATAATTTAATAAATAATATAATAGTAATTTAATAAGAAATAATTTAACAATGACTTAATAAGAAATAATTTAATAAGAAATAATTTAATAATAATTTAATAAGAACTGCTTTAATAATGATTTAATAAGAACTAATTTAATAATAAATTAATAAATAATTGACGATGATTTAATAAGAACTAATTTAATAATAAATTAATAAATAATTTACAATGATTTAATAAGAACTAATTTAATAAGAACTTAATAATGATTTAATAATAATTTAATAACTAATTTACTAACGATCTAATAAGAACTCATTTAACCACGATTTGATAAGAACTAATTAAATACTAATTAGGGACTTCCATAGCTCAGAGGACCCCGGGCCTTCGCTCCGGTGCCGCCGCTCTCCATTCCCGCGGCTCCGGCTCTCAGGGCGGGGCTGGGAATTTCCCGCTCCCTGCTGGGATTTGTTCCCAGCCCCCTCTGCCGAGCGGCCGAGAGAATCCCAGCTGCTCTCCCGCTCTCCTGGTGGGATAATCCCGGGTGATCCCGGGTGATCCTGGGTGATCCCAGGTGATCCCAGATAATCCCGGATAATCCTGGATAATCCTGGGTGATCCCGGGTGATCCCGGGTAATCCTGGGTGATCCCAGGTGATCCCAGGTGATCCCAGATAATCCCAGATAATCCCGGGTGATCCTGGATAATCCCAGGTGATCCCAGATAATCCTGGATAATCCCGGGTGATCCCAGATAATCCCGGATAATCCCATGTGATCCCGGATAATCCCAGATAATCCCGGGTGATCCCAGATAATCCCATATAATCCTGGATAATCCCGGGTGATCCCGGGTGATCCCAAATAATCCCAGATAGTCCCGGATAATCCCGGATAATCCTGGATAATCCCAGATAATCCTGGGTGATCCTTGGATGATCCCAGGTGATCCCAGATAATCCTGGATAATCCCGGGTGATCCCGGTTAATCCCAAATAATCCTGGATAATCCCAGGTGATCCCGGGTGATCTCAGATGATCCCAGATAATCCTGGGTGATCCTGGATGATCCTGGGTGATCCTAGATGATCCCAGATCATCCTGGATAATCCCGGGTGATCCCGGATAATCCCAGATGATCCTGGGTGATCCCAGATAATCCTGGATAATCCCAGATGATCCCAGGTGATCTGAGATAATCCTGGATGATCCCGGGTGATCCTGGCTGATCCTGGATAATCCCGGGTGATCCTGGATGACCCCGGATAATCCCAGATGATCCCGGGTGATCATCTAATTCAGCTAATCATCAGCTAATTCCCGGATTTCTGCTCCGCAGGGAAAGCTCTCCTTTGCCAACGGCTTCGTTTTGGAGGGAACCTTCAGTGCCAGGAAGGGCCGGGGGCTGCAGACCCACGGGACCCTCAACACTTCCATGGAAAAGCCGGAGGAGCCGAGATCCAGAACGTGAGCGCCGGGAATGGCGGCCTTGGGAATGGCGGCCTTGGGAATGGTGGCCTTGGGAATGGCGGCCTTGGGAATGCGGCCTTGGGAATGCGGAGTTGGGAATGTGGCCTTGGGAATGGCGGCCCTGGGAATGGCGGCCTTGGGAATGCGGCCTTGGGAATGCGGCGCTGGGAATGGCGGCCTTGGGAATGGCGGCCTTGGGAATGGCAGCCTTGGGAATGCAGAGTTGGGAATGCGGAGTTGGGAATGCGGCGCTGGGAATGTGGCCTTGGGAATGGCGGCCTTGGGAATGTGGCCTTGGGAATGTGGCCTTGGGAATGTGGCCTTGGGAATGGCAGCCTTGGGAATGGCAGCCTTGGGAATGCGGAGTTGGGAATGCGGCGCTGGGAATGGTGGCCTTGGGAATGTGGCCTTGGGAATGCGGCGCTGGGAATGCGGCGCTGGGAATGGCGGCCTTGGGAATGCAGTGTTGGGATCCTTCCCAGAGGAGCTCGGGATGGATCCCGCCATGGATCAGGGAAAGCTGGGCTGGGAATGGATCCAAACGTGGATTTAAGGGCAAGGGGAGAAGGAGGAAAGGAGCCCAGGGGGGAATTGTATGTGGGAAGTGGGGAATTCCATATGGAATTAGGGGATGGATGTTTTATGGCCATCCTGGGGTTAATTCCATAGGGAATTAGGGGATGGATGTTTTATGGCCATCCTGGGATTGTTTTGGGATCAATTCCATAGGGAATTATGGAATGGATGTTTTATGGCCATCCTGGGATTGTCCTGAGGTTCATTTCATAGGGAAGCAGGAAATGGAAGTTTTATGGCAATCCTGGGGTTAATTCCATAGGGAATTAGGGGATGGATGTTTTAGGGCCATCCTGGGGTTCATTCCATAGGGAATTAGGGAATGGATGTGTGACTGCCATGGAATCCCATGGAGCAATTCCCATGAATCCCGAATTGGGACGCTCTGGTTGTTAAACACCGCCCGGATTCACTGCTTTAATTCCAGTGGGAGCTTCCCAGTGGGAAAAGCAGCTGCCTGTCCTCCCAAATCCCACTGCCCCTCACAAATCCCAATTGAATTCCCTCTTTTTTTCCTCTCCAAAACATTCCCAGTCCCTCTGGGGATTCTGTGGGACAGAAAGAATTCCTTTTTCCAGAGTTATCCTGGCACGAACAGCTCCTGGCAGCGGCCGCTCCACTCCTCTTACCCGGCTTTTCCACCGGATCTCTGACGAGATAAATGCTCTTATTTAGGAATTTTTGGGAATATCCAGCAGCACATGGAGCAGGAAGCCCCGGGATCAATTCATCAGCACAAATCCCGAGTTTTTATGTCACTTGCACCTGGAATTGTTTTTTCCCCCAAGGAATTTTGTTGTTGGGACGAGAGGCTTGAGGTTCTTTTAGGGAATTTCCATTTAGGATTATCCTGGAATTGGTGGAATTTTGGTGGGAATGGAGCTTAAAGCTGATCCCATTCCCAGCCATTCCATGGGCAGGGATCTCCCACTATCCCAGGGTGATCCAAATCTATCCTTGGGCACTGCCAGGGATCCAGGGGCAGCCCCAGCTGCTCTGGCAATTCCAGCCCAGCCCCTCCCCACCCTCCCAGCCAGCAATTCCTTCCCGAGATTCCACTGAAATCTCCATTTTTCCAGTGGGAAGCCATTCCCTGGGTCCTGTCCCTTCATCCCTCATCCCAAATCCCTCTCCAGCTCTCCTGGAGCCCCTTCAGGCCTTGGAATCCTTCCCTTCTCCAGGGGAACATTCCCAGCTCTCCCAGCCCTGTGTTGATATCAAATCCCGGACAACATTCCCATCAGCAATTCCCATGAGGAAATCCGTAATAATTGAGGAAGGCCATGGAAAATCCTAATCCCGCCTCGTTTCCCAGCCAGCTGGGCCTCAAGGAATTCCCGGTGGAGAAAAGATGGGAAGGGATCTTTGAGCAGTTCCTGGAATTCATCCGCTGCGGCTGCAAGGAGGAAATGGAGGAATCTTTCATGGGATTCCACATCCAAAGCAGCAAGGAGCTGAGGAAATCCCAGGAATACCTGTTCTGCCAAAGGTACCGCAGGCCCTCATTCCCACCGAATCCAAGGATTCTCCCGCTGTTCCTGCTCGGGAGATGGGAGGAGGAATTTTCCACCTCCACGGAATGTCGAGACCCATCCGCGAAAAATCCGTTCATTCCGGTTCTCCCCGTTTCCCTTTGGATTTCCCATCCCGATTTCTCCCTGCGTGGTTTTCCTTCCTCACCTCCCGTTTCTCCAGGGGCACCGAGGAGATCTCCTGGAAAACCGAAGATATCCTGGAAGAGCTGGTCCGGCACCAGGAGCTGGAGTCACTCCAGAGGTATTTGGAGCAGGTAAAAATTCCAGTGATTGGTTAAAATGATAAAATTCCAGGTTTTTCCACCAGATCCGGCCAAACTGTGGGCACATAAACCCTGCCGGTGACTTCCAGAGCTTTTCCATAGGATTTGTGGAGAAAAAGTTTCCCCTTCCTGATTTTTGGGCACTTGGAGCAGAGCTCCGAGGCCGGGAAGTGAGGATCAAACTCCATTCCTGGTTCCCAGCCTGGATCAGGGAATATGCAGCTCCTGGGAATGATTCCTGGCATTCCAGGCTCTCTCCGAGGTTGTTTTTCCCTCTCTCTGGAATATTCCAGCAAAACCCACCAGATTCCAGCTGGAAAAGGGGAGCAGAAAGGATTTAAGGCAGCCAAAATACCCCAAATTCCAGCTGATCATTCCAGGTTCTCTCCAAGGTTGTTTTTCCCTCTCTCTGGAATATTCCAGCAAATCCCGTCGGAACAGCAAATTCCAGCTGGAAAAGGAGAGGGAAAGGATTCGTGGCATCCAAAATACCCCAAATTCCAGCTGATCATTCCAGGCTGCTTCTCCCAGGAGGAGCTTGGGAGCCCTTTTGGGATTTCCCTCCACTCCTGACCAGTAATGTTGGATTTTCCAGGCGTTGAAGTCTTCCCTGCATCCCTTGGGAAAGCTCCTGAGGGCTCTGACCGTGGTTTTCCAGGCCACTTATTCTGGGATCGGGGCCACCAGGCACCTGCTGAGCATGGCCCAAGAGGAGGTCAAGTTCTACGCCAAGAAAATTTGGGAATTCTACCAGTAAGTCCAACATGGAGCTTCTTCCGTAGGGCGGGAGCACAGAGTGGAGCTTTGGGATGGTGGTTTTAGGTTGGTGTTCCTCATCCTTGGGAATTCTTGGGAATTCTTGGGAATTGAGTTGCTTCCTCGAGGTGATGATGTCCAGCAGAGCCCGAATCCGTGGGATTGGAGATCCGTGGTGGAAGGAAAAACGGGATCAAGGAATGGTTGGGGTTGGGAGGGGCCTGAAAGCTCAGGCGGTTCCAATCCCTTGTCCCTGAATCCACTCCCAGGGATCCAGGGGCAGCCACGGCTTCTCTGGGAATTCCAGCCCAGCCAGGAATTCCTTCCCGATATCCACCCCAAACCATTCCGGGATTCTCTGGAAAATCAAGCCCAAGCCCAGCTCCTTTTCCATCCTTCAACGCTCACCGATGGATCAGGGAATTGCGACCGCTCTGCTCTTTCGCATCCATGGAAATCCGGGAATTCTCAGCCATTCCCGGTGCTTCTGCTGCTCCAGGAGAAACCCCTCAGACACTGGAACAACCCCGCAAGAATTCCAGAGAATCTCCCTAAAATCCCACTGGCTGCTGGCACAGCTGAGCTCCTCCTTCGGGAACGACGGATTATCCCTAAAAATCCCGGCAAGGAGCTCATCCTTGTTTCTGCTTTTCCAGGGATTTGCTGCATCTGGCGCTGGCGCGGAAGGGCCGGGGGCCCTCGGGGGATGCAGATCCCAGGTGGGCGGCGGGGCCGGGAGCGCGACTGCAGCGGCTGCGACTGCGGGGCCTCTGCTGAGCGGGGGGCTTTGAGCCAGGCTTAGCGCCCGGAGTCCTGTGCTTTTGTGTTTGAGCCAGGCTTAGCAGCCAGACCTCTGTGTTTGAGCCAGGCTTAGCGCCCAGAGTCCTGTGCTTGAGCCAGGCTTAGCACCCAGACTCCTGTGTTTGTGTCTTTGAGCCAGGCATAGCACCCAGACCTCTGTGTTTGAGCCAGGCTTAGTGCCCAGACTCCTGTTGGTGTGCTTGAGCCAGGCTTAGCGCCCAGACTCCTGTGTTTGAGCCAGGCTTAGTGCCCAGACTCCTGTGTTTGAGCCAGGCTTCCCGCCCAGAGTCCTATGCTTGTGTCTTTGAGCCAGGCTTAGCGCCCAGACTTCTGTGTTTGAGCCAGGCTTAGCGCCCAGACTCCTGTGTTTCTGTGCTTGACCCAGGCTAAGCGCCCAC